>QKMV01000466.1:11394-22540 GCA_003287335.1 Lednia tumana
CTTATATTCATAATTCTTTCTGGAATTGCATATCCATCCCTTTACGTCTTCCTTTCTCTCTCTCTCTCTCTCTCTCTCTCTCTCTCTCTATTTCAGGTACCCCCTCCCCCTTTGTAGGCACCCTACCTGTACAGTCTTAGACGAAAGTAAACTGTCAAATAAGACAACAAAAATCGCAAATTAACCCGCCAAAAATCATCAATATACACATTAAGCAAGGCAATATGCGATGATAACTCCACCATTCCTTCATGCTAACACCCACACGTACGAGTATTGAGAAACCTTCGATGTGCGATTCTTCATTGCGATTTTTAAAGAGTGTACCAGCGTTGTTGCCAGCGAGCGGAACAAGGCATATAAGAATTGAATGCAAAGCAAAGGTAAGTTAAGAGATATGCCTTGGTATGGTGGGCCTGCACGGCACGGCGCGGCGCGGTGGGGCTATGGAAGTGGGATGGAATGGGGACCCGTTCGTTGCCGGTAGCAATGAAGAGCCGATGGCTATGAACCACATGCCAGGCCAGTTGCGAATAGTGCATCTTGTAGGTAGGTTGCTCTCGAGCTCCAGATCACAGCTGCCATGAGCTGGCTAGTGCTAGTTGTGGGTTGTTTATTCCTCGTCTCTGCTTATGGATACAATTATCGCTCCAGATCGGAGGATGTCATCGATGGGCAAAAGAATAGGATCGATTTATTGGATCAATATGTGGCGCATGTTGACCAGGGACGTCGTCAACAGGTTGGTCAAAAGGAGGCATATCCTGGCAAGCTAGGCGTCGGGACCGATGAACAAAGGGCAGATGAAAATCCGAGTCATCGCCGAAATGTGAATAATCCAAAATTGACGAATTACGACGTGAAGTGGGAGGACCGGCGATTCAGATCAAAACGAAGTGTTGACAGTTACGAGGTGGAGGAAGTTGTTGACGAAAGTGTCGAAGATCTTTTGCATGAAGCGAACAATGTAATTGAAGATACTGAAAAGTGGGTACACAGTAAAAGTCTTGATAAAGAAGGTCGGGTTAGGTTGAGCTGGACAATACGCGACGAACATGTCGAGTTCAAAATCGAGGCGCCCACTCGTGGATATGTTGGCCTCGGATTCTCGCCCAAAGGCGACATGGAAGGTGCCGACATCGTACTGGGATGGGTCGACGACAACACGGGAAAGGCGTATGTTGTGGTAAGCTATCTGCATCCAATATCCATAACGTGCATTTCGTTACATAGGCTTAGGTATTATCTACCGTATGAAATGTGTATCCAGCTGAGAAAATGAAACTCTGAAATTTTCATCTATGTATTATTTGACCAGATAGAGCATGGTATGTCACTGTCAGCCATGATTTTGTTTAAAATGTCCCTTGCGCTTTTGGAACCATTGCAAGCATTCAGTTTAACCTCGTATAAACCACCACAGCCCTTATATACGTTCATGTACATACACTAAGTGCTCTCTGTATACATCTCGAGGGGACGACCCCAGACGGTAGGGAAGCTCATGTAAGCTCTCACACCGAGAAGCTATTCTTGTGCATTACTGGTCGAAAGTGTAACGAAGTTCTATCGCTTGCATCGAGATTCGAGAAGCAACCCTTTCCTGAGTGGAGACGACGTCAATTTGTTTTTTAAGTACTTCCATTTTTAATGTGCGTACGTTCAATAAGACGCACAGTGTGAAGAATTACTGATCGCGTATCCACAATGTTCTTTACAAAGTAAATCATAAATTAGTTACCTGAAAATTGAATATTAAACGATGCAAATCCTACGTATAACCTCTCCGTGATTAATAATGGAGTGCATAAGACACAATAGAATATAGTTTACATTTGGTACATGCAGGCATATCGAGACACGCAAAATAACAATCATTTTCCATAGAGCCCTGCATCTACCTATACAAATACAATTAAATCGATGTTGCACTATTATAAACGACTTATGGTCCCTTGTGATTATTTACTTGAACTTCAAGTGATGTGACTTGTTTAGTTTTGACGCCCACAAGATTAATTTGAACTATGAAGTAGGCACACGAATCAAGGAACTTGGTAATAATATTAGTTCACGAAAATTTCAATTTCAACTTCAACTTCAACTATCTATTTACGAGACACACCCGGCCTTTGATCGGGAGTAAAAAAGTGATCGAAATGGATGTAGGGATTCTTGTTGACAAATGCAAATAGCAGATCCATGGGGTTCTTCGTGCAGGGGCGACTACATACACAGTGCCTCGTAAAGAAAGTCGGAAATCGTGGGGAAGAAAAGCAGATGGCTCACGGTATAACGGCCCTGCACATAGCATTCATCGAACACATAATTCCTCTACCTGCAGTCTTACGCATTATAATGTCACATAGTTGAGCTTCAGCATCCAAATCGAGGTGTAGAAAAGGTGGATCCGCCATATTCTTTTAGCATTCACATGAAACCCCCAACCGTAGCTCTAGAAGGTAATTGATGATTTTTTTAAAACAGAATTTAAACATAAAAGAAGACAGATTTTTTCCCAAGCATGTCGTTGGATTGTCAGCTAATAGCAGTAGCAGTAGCAAGTAACCCTAATAATAATGCATATAAAATGTTGTTAAATCATTTTGCCTAACAAAACAGACAGGAAACTCGCAACCTGTTTGTATATTCGAAGTTCCCACACTATAGTCCAGGAAACCGTTGAAACAAATGCCAACACGAACGAAATGAAAGCTCAAAAACAAGTTGGGTTGAGGAAAACTGATTGCTCTACTTGAAAACACGAAGTATGAACTTGAGAACGGATATAGAGACGCAAAGAAAACTCTACACTGCTTGGGATACGAGTGGTTTTATAGCTGGGTGGGTGATGGGAGTGCCAGTAATTCTCAAGTTATTAGCATAGGAACTACAACCGAATGCCGACTGAGAAGATTGTTTTTGCCTTGTTCAATTATAATAACGTATTTGAGAATCCGTCACCAAAGAAAATGTCTTATCGTACTATTCTACGTTGATGTTGCTTTTACAAAGGATGATATATTTAGGATGATATTTTTAACAATTTATATAATTTCATTCGAATAATTTCGGATATTTTACTCTCTAAGTACCTGTACCTACCCAACTTACTTTTCATTTGCACTAAAATTATATGATTATCTATATTTTCTGCAGAGCCAGAATTGAATTGACGACAAAGCATCTATTGTTTTGCTGACTTCCTTTCACCATTAGCCACGGCTAGACAATTGAAGGACGGATTTTTATTTTCATCCGCTTGAAAATATGACACATTTACACCCATATTATTATACCAGAGTATAATAGAATAAGTACTACCTACAGCAATAGTACCATCACGACCACAGAGATATTAAAAATACATCGACATTAAGACAAATTATACAAGCAATAAAGGTAATATGACCCACAGAAGGGCACAAAACATGAAGAACACATTTGTGATGTCTGCCACGCATTAACGGTGGACAGCGGACAACTCTCGAGAATTTTCCATACACTTTGCAATACACTTTGGCGCCAAAATATCGAATATTTCAAAAATGCATGAAACCGTGAGGGTGGTGGCAAGACTGAACATCCAATACACATAACGGAAAACCAATAGGTCACTATTATGACGTCGACAGTAATCGAATAACATCGAAGCTATAAAAACATCATTCAACCTCGATCGGTCGATGGCAGATGTTGAGAAATGCACGTAACTCCAGCGGCGTCGTCGACGTCGGGGAACCAGAACAGAAGGGGGAATTTGTTGATAATATTTAAGTCTTGCACCTGGACAGAAAAACGGCGTGAGCTGATTGGTCGAGATCGCCAGGGTAGAGCAGCTGGCTCTAACCTAACTGAACATGAGACAGATGAAAGTTGGAGCACGCGTCGGTGATGCCGGCCGGCACGCGTCGGTTGAGGAAGAGGGCGGTGTTCAAATATCTTGAGGATTCAAGATGTTCTTATAGGGGGACAATGAAATCTGTATATTGTGCTTTGCAAATGTCAGTGCTTAGTTGATACTGCAACTACACGTGTCAAGACGGCTTATCGTGGAAACAAATATCACATCGCCTTGTGTATTATTGTGCTTGTTGAGGACAGCATAATAGATCGAGCTTTCCTTTAGTTAAGCCACTGACATGTACTGCAAGATATCTCTCGTAGTATCAAAATTTATAAGAATACTCCTGAAATTTCTAGAACACGACACGGTAGGATTCCGTTATAGGACTATAGCTGGTGGTAATTTTTCCTCCGCAAAGCTCCAATTTACTCTCTCAATGTGGAATTCTCCGTGGGGTATTGGTAGCAACTCACTGTCTTGACGCAAAGCAAACGCTTCGGTGAACATATTCTATATTTTTATTGAAGAAGGGTTTGGACAGCTGATTATAGGTGTACTTCATGACACCAGTGCTTCCTCAGCAGTCATTTTTTACACCCGTAGATATGCATGAAATATAATATTTAGACATTTTGCGTTTCGTGTATTGTTTTGAAAATCACAATCACTCATCAGCACGAAAAATAGCTAAAAATTCATTTTATTCTTTTAGGATGTAGAAAAAAAAGGCGTGAGACAGTTGAGTTGTTTGATCTTTCTTCGAAACTAGTATGTGTAGTTGGCCCTGACCTAGGTCAGAACGGTTCACGGATCGTAAGACTGCCATTGAACTTCTTTAAATATCGCCATCCGTAGGACACGCTAGAAGAAAAAAAGCAACCATCCTGCAAGTATCCTGCGAAGGAAAGAGAAAGACCACGGAGTTTACACCGAGTGTAGTAATTATACAGCCCGAAGCCACATTTCTATTACATGCTGCTAGTTTAGGTAGCTACTATATTCGCTAGAAGACGACATGCAATGCACAAACCTACAGCACAGGAAGTATGGAAGTGTTCTTTCATATAAAATACGCTGCCAACCGAGTCTAATTGTTGCCGTTCCCATAATCAGACTCAAGCAAGCATCTCCATTCTTTTATATACCATATTTAATGTAATTAATAAATTGTTGAGCTAATTATGAAGATCACACTGCGAGCAGTAATCAACTTTGAAATTATCTATTTAGAAGAAAAAAATAGAGTGTGAAATCATCTTTTGGCCGCGACAGTATCTACCTGTTTTATGTAAGAACTAACGAGTATAATTTTTACAATTATTCGGCTGGATCTCGACCACCTTTCTGATGTTTGATCGAATATTATATCTGTGTCAGTAAATTAATACAAAAAATATGATATGTGTGTCCAATTATTCCAGTTCATAAATCCATGCGACCTGCATAGCGCAGATTGAGATGCGAGTTGCCAAAGGACTTCCGAAAATAAATTCAATTTTCGTCAAAACCCAGACCCATTAACCATAACCAATCCCCATTTCACCAACCGAACGGTTTGGCATCCTGGATACACCAGAGATCTCGCGATTTCACCAAATTGAAGCAGCATTGCTCTGGGCCAGCGTTTGGATGGGTGAGAGTGGTTGAAAGTTTTGAAACTTCACTCTCAAATTGCCGCAACACTCTCGACAGCACGGATTAGTGGAGTTCTGCTGTTCGAGTTTGTTCCGCCCTTCGGAAGGTCCCTTTGGGATTTTCGTCAGCAGTTATCTGGGCTACGTGCTGGCACCGGGGTTTCCTTCCCTGTTAGATTCATCATCACCATGTCATTCACCGACGCTTTAGACCATTTGTCGCCAGTGCGTCGTTATAAACCATAACATCGGAATGATTGTGTAAAACATATATACGTATATGGACAGGTCGTGGTGCATAGTGAAGGTATCAATTGTTTTCTCATGTTCTAGGATTGTCATGGGAAGACCAAGACGGGCGCCCCGCAAGAAGACACTGAGCAGAATTACGATGTGCTGGGAGGAAGCCAAAACGCTAGCCACACCGTGCTCAGGTTCCGCCGCGCCTTGGACACTTGCGATCAGGATCAAGATATGCCGCTGGGGGTAAGAACAAACACACTTAATATTATGTTGGCCAGTCTCGATGAGTCATTCACGAACACCCACAAGATTGTTTCCAAAGGCAAAACTGGCACTGGTTCCAAGCAAATTACGCCCAATTTTAGCACCGTTCGTTTTTTTTTTTCGATTTTAGAGATCATTTGCGCTTTTTCGACGCTCGAAAGTGTTTCTTCTGTTATCTTTTACGATCAATTTTCATGAGGCATTTTACGCAATTGCGCGTGGAAAATGTAAGAAGCAGTCCCGCAAATTTTGGAAATCGTACGTTTTTATGTGACCGTTTAACGTACGCACTACACGCAAGGAAACATAAATTGATCGCTGGGAGAGAGATGGACACAAATAAATGGTTTCGATGAGTTTCAATGGAGCAAACGCGATCTGCTGTCTCACATAGAGGCCAATTTATGATTCCTTGCAAGTATCTAAACGCATTTTGGGTCATTAATGAAACCCTGCACTTAACGGATGGCTGTGTAGTACACGCAAAATATATTGTTCAGCCTCGATGAGTCATTGGTCATTGCACCTCGACATGACAGTGACAGTCGTAGTCATTATACCAACATGTCATACCAGTCAGCCTCCACAGCTATGAAGTGTCAGTTTGTCTTTCTGAAGCTCTCCAAGCTGAACGAATTCACTAAAAGTTTTTGAGACGGATTCAAATGATCAATTCCCATATACACTTCCCAATAACGTAATAGATCTATTCCAGCCAAGAAAAGAATTCTAGATGGTACCCACTATAAGTAAAGCCACTTGGGTTGTAATATCCCTTTCCTGCCTGGGTTCAATGCTAAAGCCAACTTGTATCAAATACCCAAATTTGTATCACATGAGCTTTGGCATTTAACCCAGTTAGGATAGGGCTTTACTTACTGGGTACATCTAGTATTCTTTTTGTCACTGGAATAGGTCTATTAGGTTTCAAATTCGAGTCATCGGTTACCTTTTAAAATGTCGATAATATTAAAACGCACACAATTTAAGCGACCAAAATAGGAATTGTATAATTTCAAATAATTTTCAACGTTCGAGTGGCATTTTCTTTAAATACGGACCCAAGGAAATTTATTTGTCAACCTTTAATTAGTTGCGAAGTAGCACTTCCATTTCGATTCATTCGCCGTTGTCCTTGGCAACCATTAAACTGTCAGATACAGAAGGCGGTGATTGACTTGTTTCTATGAGCAACAAGTCGCGGATTTCTTGGTAACCATCTTCACCGCCTTCCAGCTTTCGAATTCATAAATGGTTACCCGTGGTGCCCAGTTTCCAGCTTAATTCACAATCACGGTCATGAATAGTGATTGCTCATAACTTCATACACAAGACAAACTTCACGTTCAGAGGTCACGTGTTCTCGTAACCAAACACAAGCACTGTGCTTAGGTGACAAGTGTATTTATTTTTTATTACACGCTTTTATTTAGTTTAATTTTTCTCGGAAAACAATTATCTATACGAGGATACAGTAAATAATACGGAAAATAATTATCTGTACTAGGATACAGAAATCAGTCCGTATAACGAAACGGTTTGGCATGTTGGATATACCGGTTCTCGTGAGATCACCGAAATTAAGCAGGGTTGCGATGGACTCAACGTTGGATGGGTGACCATTCATAATTAGGTCCATTTCTGTTCGAGATAGAGGTTAGAGGGAGTAAAGCTAGTGCAACAGCTTCACATCCTTGATATCAATCCCGCGACGGCACAAATTAGTGGAGGAATCCCATGCTTTTCGTGTCGTACCGTCCTTCGGAAGGGACGGTAAGCGGGGATCCCCTTGTTGCTTTTTCTACAGGTGTAGGCTACGTGCCGGCACCAGGGTTCCCCCCTTCCCTGTTAGGTTCATCATCACTCTCACTAACACTCTATCAATCACCGACGCTAATAGACCAGTGCCACAGGGCCAGTTGTCGATATAGCGCGTCGTTAAGCACCCCACAATCAATCAGACGGTAATCCGAAATTAATTTAATATCCTGGCACCTCCACCATGCGGAATCAATAGAACTGTCAACACAGGAGAATACCCTGTTTACTATTCGTTCTTTTCTAAGAAAATTAGATATGTGTGTGATCCACAAAATCCTAAAGTCTAAAGTCTCTATTCACGGCAGTAAAAAAAACAGCACATGAATTTAGTGCACTGCATTGGGGAATTGTGATGACTTTCACTATCAGTCGTTAGCTACTGGGTAAATATGTTGGTACCTATATTGTCTGAATTCCTAACGGGAGACAGCTCTTGCATCTGTGGGCAACATTTTGTTACGATACGTGATGTGGGTGCAGTCGAAGCCTGCCGGTCAAAAGTGACACTGAATTAAATTATGATGTCAAATCAAGACTAATTGTTCCAAAACATTTCCTGAAATAATAGGTCATAAACAAATGGCCAGAACTAATACACTTTGTGGAATATGAATATGTAGATGATTGCTGGGAATGAGTGACTGAAGCAGGACACGTCTCCGACGATGATGTTTTATTTCTACACTGCTCATATGCACAATGACTGAAAATGTGACTACTTTATTACAGAAATGTTTTCATTGCATACGACAAAAATAACATCCGCGATGGTACGCGATAGATGCTATATAAATATAAATATATTACACGTTACTTGAAAATTAATACTGCATTGTATCATTCGATGAAAAATACCATGCTCCTGACAGCTTGGGGTAGGGGGGTAACACGCGGGTACACTATGTAATGGTAGCTCTCTGTAGTCTGGACTAATCTTCTTTAATATTTTAAGAGTAGGGCTCCATTTAGAAGGTACCACACACGGTGCAAAACGTAGAACGATATTTAAAATTCTTGGGGCGGTGTTTCGTAAGCAATTGTCACGCTAAAAATAGCGTTACTACAACGCTGCATGTCATGTTTGAGAATAGGGGCTGCTTAGATCCAAAATTTCAAAACAATTTCTGAAATCCAGAGATGTGGGACAAGTGGCGCAAGCGGTGATGCTGAAATAGGACACATGGCATGGGCCATCTGGACCCACCCACAACAACAAACCTGCGGACTTCATTGTCAAAGATCATGGTCATTGCTTGTATTTTGTTCTCGCCACCATTATTGTTGGTTAAACTATTATTTTCCCAGTCCCTGACCTTGCATTTGTGTCAGGCCAAATTATATTCGCTATAAACAAACAAACAAGTAAATGAATGTAAAACACTAGTGTCATAGACATGTTCTAATAACGCCGTTCGTTTTGTTCGCTGCAGAGCGACACTGTTCGAGTGATTTGGGCAATCTACCGCACGGACCCGTCCTTGGACGCCAACGGCCGGTTACAAGGGTTGAATTGGCACGGCGAGCGACGCGGCGGTCGCAGCCTGCATCTCATCAACCCCTCGACGACCATCAAATCTCTGGCAACCAACGTGCGCCAATGGGAGGTGAACCTAACCGACGTAAGTGTATACATCACATTCGCCGCGGAAAGAATTTAGCTACACCGAGCCAAATTGCCACAGGCATTAACTGAAAGTGAGTTAGCTATGGGCGCTAGGAGAGTTGTATAATCAAGGTGCATGAGTTCAGTTTGGCGAGGAATACAATTCAAGTGTCAAGTAGCTCGTCCAGTGAAGTTTGTTTTTTGAGTTATGATAATCTAGTTATTTTTCGTTTCTTGCTAACACTTTTCGTTTTGTTTTACAGTTTGAGGTGCCCGAGAAAATGGATACTTTATATTGGTGCAAAATTTTCAAAATGCCACCGCTAGCGAGAAAACACCACGTCATTGGGGTAAGTGGTTTAGAGATTCAATTTACATACCTATCATTCAAACGGAAAAAACACATTATTTTTTGTTTTCAAATTGATGAAACAAAGTACAGCTTGTATAAATCAAAGTAATACTATTAGGAATACCAAACAACCTGCGTCGTTTGATCTGCAACTCTCATATGTACAAATAAAACCATGGACGTTTGAAAATATGATACCTATGACTGAACATAGTGTTTAATTACACAAGAGAACGTGATTATGAACGGGTTGTTCTTCCACAAATTCCAGTACGAGCCCGTGCTATCACCTGGTCACGAGGGCTATGTTCATCACATGCTGCTTTACGAGTGTTCATCGCCTCCAAAGAACGACAGACTTTTCGAGAAATACGAAAACCACAAGGGAGCCCCTTGCTACTCCCAAGAGATGCCTCGAGACTGGGACCAATGTCTCACACCCATCGTTACATGGGCAATTGGTTCGGAAGGTATGCAGTTCACTTCCAATCGAAGAGCATCTTTGCTATCGAGATTAAATATCTAAAGACTGCTGTCGAAATGCAACGCGTTTTTAGATGCCGCTAAAACCAAGTGTCGTGTGAAGAAATATAAAAGAAAGAATATGAACTTTTTTTGTGAAGTTTTTTCTTGTTTTTCTCATTGAATTTCGGCGTTTTATGTTTAGAACGCCGTGCACGCAAGAAGTTAATTCACACTGTAAAAGAATGCCGTCTTCTTGTGATAGGCAAGTGATAGCAGGGTTTATATCATACTCTCGACTCTCGGCCCAAGTCCTTTACATCACGTAAGACTTGTATTTCGATTCAGTGCACGCGAAAGAAACTTCTTGGAATGTATAACACATTTTAAAAGCAGTGTTTTCCTTTGGAACATTGTGTTATGCAGAATGCATTCTGTTATTTACGATCCCGCTCTTGTCGTGTACAGAAATCACAAGATAAAGGAATTTACATTCTATATTTTGAACTAAACTGCTTGGCTGAGACCGCTTGAGAGTACGATGAGATGGATACTTAACTAAGTTAGCATGCTTACCATAACCAAGTAAATCTGTTTCGGATATATCTTTACAAGAATTGCCAAGTATTTTTAAAACAAAGCGTCTCCTTCATGACTACGAATTGTATGTAGATGATGCCAAGATCCACTATACAGGGTGATGGTGGGGTTTACCATTTACTCCCATTATACATTCTCGTTATATGATTTCGCAAATTCTAAAACCCTCATTCCAAAGGAGATCGACCCAGGAGCTACCAGTTTGAAGGCAGTGGTCAAAATCGGTTACGTATGCCATTCGCGTATGGGCTCTGAAAGATACTATATAAAAGATACCGAGTTTTGGGGGGGGGGGGGGGGCTTTTTTTTTTTTTTTTTTT
>QKMV01000467.1:0-22534 GCA_003287335.1 Lednia tumana
TAAATATATTATTATTTGGTGACTAGCAAACAATTTCATTTGGTAAATGTAAAAAATATTGTTAAAAACTAAGCAATTAAGTCATTCATGCATGATAAACAGTGATAAAATAAACATTGACAGCATTATACACAGAGAAATTCAATGTAGCTCAATTGTCATTAAAAACTTAAACTAGGACCCTCCAAACATTGTAATCATATTCAAATGTAAAAATTAATTATGCATATCTAACATCACTTTTGATTTAATAATAATTGCTTATTTACTATGTAATAATTATTATTACATAACCATCAAGTTGTCTATATCTACCTACATAGAATATATTAATTTAAATAAACATCCATCTAACATATTTTACAAACTATGAGAATTTGACATTCAAATGTAACAATTATTGAAATTATAACGAGTGTAAATGTTTGTACTTTGACAAGAATTAATGTTACGCTCGTTCGTAATTTAACAAACTGTGGGGTGTATGTACTACCAACTTCTAACCAATACTAAATTACACTACAATAAGTTAAATACTTAACTCATAGTCCGTCTCATATGTTATATATTCAATGATATAATTGTTCCTTGATAACGCAATGTCGAGCCTACTGTATCAACTTGAGCTACGCCATTGACTTTGTGATTATGGACATAATAATTGGCAACGTAAATATTCCCATGCTTTCTCTCAATCTCAGCATACCTTGCGCAATTGGTGAAAATTGGATCAGAAGCTAGATTTAGACTTCAAGTTTACAGAAATTAATTTTATCTGCAAAGGATCTTAGCCTTTGATGATCAATGTGCACTGTAAGTTAAGAACACACATATTTTTTATTTATAAAAAACTTATCGTAAGTAGAAGACATTGAGTATATAAACGGAGACATTAGAAAAAATAATGGCAAGGTACGTTGAGGAGATACTCACACTTTCATAGGATCCTGACAACCTATTTCCTGTACCCGGCTACAATCAACGTCATGGTATTGTTCACGGGGAAAAGACGCGCAGACTTCTCAGCAACGCGGCAAGAGCGCTAGCCAGGTTTTCTGCCCGCTGCAGAAGCATTTCGTTGGGCGCAACCAGCGATGCACCCAACGTCGCTCGGAAAACAGACACCACGTCTCGGACCTTCAATACCAGGTTGCGTGTCTGCAAACCAAGAGAATATTCAAGATCAGAATCAATTGCATCAAAATATATTTGTGACCTGTTAATTGGATGTTTGAAAGGAGAAATTGAAAAAATCATGACTCTTTAGTTACACTATAATAACTAGGGAAAGAAGTACTAGCTTTAGAGAATGCTCTTGGGGAGGTGTAAACACTTTACTTTAGCTATTGGAAGCTGTTTTGGTACACAGGAAGCATGTGTAGTTTTTTCGATTAAGAAGTGTGATTTAAATGAAAAAAATTTGCATTAATGAGCCTACCCTGTAATGTAACTAACCCTTGCTGGTAAATCGGTCAACTTTTCCTTCGACATCTCCGGATTTTTTCCTCAAATTGGTGATTAATAGGCGATAGGAGGGGATGGGGTAAAGTCTAAACTTAATATATCAACGTTCAAACTCCCAAATTTTTCCTCGTTCAAACGTTGACACATGGGTTTGTTTTAGCCGAGCAAAGATACTTTTAAACCTTCCAGCCGTAATTCGTAGTTACCAAATAAGGTTAAGTAAGTTTCGACTATTCAAGAATCTAAAGCAGCTATTCCATTTTTTTACCTGCACAGGAGCAGTTGTGTGTACTGCCACATCGGAAGCAAGTTCTGTTAGTTGACTGATTTGTCGTAAGCAGTTGGAAACATTCTGTGCCAAGTTGGCTCCATCGTTGGCGCTCTTGACGAGCATCTTAGACGCCGTCACCAAATACCTTCAAGAAGAGACGATAACCATTAAAAAAAGTAACATTTTTGTATCATTGGCAGATAATAATTTGTTTCAAATTTTACCTGGCCACATTTGTGAGCTGCTCCTTGGCCACCTGAAAACTAGCCTCGTCCATGTTTTGTCCACCGCCCGCAGCTTGTGCACGAAGACATTGCGCGACCACAAAGTCCAGTCGATCGAGATATGTTGCGATCAGCTTGTCCGACTTGTTGAATATCGCTTCCCGGCTGTCTTGTAAGGTTCCGATGTCTTCCCGGTTGATGATGTGCCCGTTCCTAGGTTGCGACTGAACATTATCGTAGGAGCCGTTTCTTAGAGCCGGTGGTTGAATGTTGTCGTACGCTCCGTTCCTCAAAGGAGGCTGAATGTTGTCATAAGTCCCATTTCTCGTTGGAGCTTGTATACCGTCATAAGTTCCATTTCGTAGGCTGCTCTTTTTTAACATCTCCTACAACATAATTACGAAAACTTAGGTTCGAACAAAATATCACATAATCGGCCAACATATGGATGCGTCTGAAAGTGCAAATGCTCTACCTGTGATGGGACTGGAGGCAGAGGAGGTTTCTTGAGTGGTTGAGTCCAAATAGTCTGTCGTGGTGGTAACGTTGGAGCTGGCATCTTACTAGGCCTGATTGGAGCTGGGGCAGTCTGGCCACAACACGAGAATGGGCCTCCCTTGCGCTCGACCGTCGGGTACTCAATCACAAACCTGTGCAGATTAAAATTAAATCAGACTAAGATGATGGTTGTTCTATGGCAAAAGCTTGGAATATTAATTGTTAATGAGGGAAGTGGTATTGTGACAAGGAGATAAAACCTAAATCAAGATGAAAAACTGTTCTGTTAACGTTGCTGCTCAATAAGAACGCCGTAAGTTGTTGCTCTCCCCAGCCCCCAAAGTGGAGGACAATCTCTGAAAAACGAAAGTCACTTTTTTCTTCCTTAATCGAACGATCCATTGTAGGATTGAAGGGTCAAGGCTACGTTTGGGTAGCTAACAGAGAAACAAATAAAGATAGTGAACGTAGCAACAAAATATCCAGTCCTTAAAATTTTATACAGAGACAAAAGAGTGTGTCCCCTCCATTAAGGGCTCCCAGGGCAAGCAACAGGTCAAGGCTTCTTAGTAGAGACAAGCTAGAGAGATGAGTAATTAATTGCAAGGGCTTATCTAGCCAAACTAGAATTCTTTCATAATGTTGCACATAACTATTCTTTTCTCAGATAGGTACAATTAATTTAGATTTTAAATGAATTTTCACATTAGGTAACAATAATCTGAATTCGAAAATGTTAAGAATAAGAACCACTTACGATGGTGCCGGATGTGGCGGCTGCGTGCAGATTGGCTGTGATGTGATTGGTGGAGGGGGGATGATGTAAGAGAGGATTTCTTCCGGAGTCAGCTCAACCGTGGGGGCAGCCTCCAGAGACGGAGGCTGAACGGCAACCGTCGCCAGAAACGCTTCCAGGTCTAGGTTTAAGTCTGCCAAAGTAAAAACGTTTTCATAAGTAACTTTTTGCCGAGGAAGTAGAATATTTTGTGCAAACAAAATGAAAGTGTAAATTACCGAGCCCGGGGTCTTGTTGCACTGACAGTTGACTCCATCGATTGTAGCCGTAAACATTCCGTCGGTTCATCTGGTCAGCGTCAAACGAAACTCCATCGGCAAATGGTGTCGGAGGCAAGCTAAGATGTCCGGGGAGCGGATAAGGACTATCCTACAATGAGAGAAAATATAACAGTTTTTAGAAAAATGATTACATAGATCCTTATATTACCCAAACATAATTTTAAATGTTTGTTCAAAGGAAATGCTATTTTGCTTGGAAAGGTATGATACTTTAACTTAACAAGTAATAAATAATTTGAACAAACGGCAACTTACCGAATTGAGCTCGTCTGGAGTGATGGGTGGTGGAATCATCGTAAGGTCGATGATATCAGGATCCAAATACAGTGTACCCTCGGCAAAGTTATACGGCAGGCAATTATCTTCTTGCAAGCGTTTTAGAAGCTCCTGCAAACAATTACAAAAGTGAAAATCACAACTTTTGAAATCTTGGTACTATACTCAATTTTTTTTTTTTTTTTTACGAATATTAAAATCACATCAAAAATACCTGCTTATTTGAGGATAATAACTCTTTTTGTATTTCAACAACTCCCAGTCTTAAGCTCTATGGGCTTTTTCATGTTGGGAAATCAAATTGGGCCTTGTACTTATTATACGGGTAAGTCACTAGCCAAACATTGTAATATTGGCCCCAACTCAATTATAAAAGGTTCACGATTATCACCCAGCATTATATTTTCTTCACTGTCTGACGATTTGTCATCTCGCTCAAAACGTTGATAAAATTAAAAACTGGTGCTTAGGCATGAATCTGTTAATTTTAATTGACTCCCAACGCCCCAAAAATTTTCATCATTCTAACTAAATGTATGCATGTCCATTAGGAAAAGCGTGTGTCAAAACTAAGAAAATAATTTGTAAATCGTTACCTGTATGTTGACATCTGATGGCCGATAGCCGTTTGGCAGCAGGGTGTCAGGACTGTGCAATCCAAAGCTGGAGTCGCTCGACTTCAAGCCGTTAGTGCCGTTACTGTAGCCCGTATTGTTTTGCTTGTGCGATGGACTGTTGGTAGGCGTGCTCATCGAGTCGGTGTCACTTTCCGATGGCTCGGTGTCGCCGATGTCGATGTTTCGAACGGCTTCGTTCACCGCTTCCGTCAACAGTTTCTGACCCTGAAAGAGAAGGTTTACAAATTGTAGCATCCAATTTATTCATTCTTGGAAACAAAATCAACTAGACTAGTTTCTTGATTATCAGGGCTGTTGAACATTTCAAATGTAAGCACCTTTGGAGGAAGAGTTCGATTTCTGCTAACATGATCCTATTTTTAGATTAAGGTGATTTATAATTTCAGGATTGTCCAAATACAATATTAAAATATTTCAATGTTTCATACCAAAAATTCCTTCTTTACACAACTTATGAAATTACCACATACACAATTGAGTAGGCAACATGCATGGCAATCAACACAGTAAACAGAAAGTGAAAATGAAGTAGGTACCTGTGTCAGTAGCAAGAGGGAGTCGCTGTGCTTCAACTCTCCTGGAGCAGGGGTATCGGAGTCCTGGGATGAGATGTGGGAGCTTTCTGAATCGCTTTCTTCCCGGTCCCGGTCCCGTTGCTGCTCGGACAAGATATACTGCTCCGAGTTGTGCACCAATTCTTGCATCTCTTGCACTCGACGCAGAACCTGAGAAGAAGTAAAGCACATTTGCTCGGTGTTTGAGTAGACGTAAGACTTTAATTTTGTTTTTCCCAATTTCCCTGGCTTTTGGAACAATCTCTCCCAAGCTTGCAAGCTGACATGATTGCTTGGTTTATGGGAAATCATGAAAAATCACAATCTGGATCACAGTTTGGTCATTAGGATCAAACCTTCACAATTTACCAATAACTAAATAAGCTGCTCTCCTATGACTACTTTCTTTTGGCAGGCAGTTTTTTGTAGTTCTCTAGCTTACCTCTTGATTTCTAGCTTCGACGTATGGCCGGTCACTTTCTAGGAGCTCCATAGACACTACACTTTGGATGTCAAACGTTCCATTGGTCTTCTCACCCTTCATGCATCTGAAAGAATAACACAAGGTCAAGATTTGCAAATTTGTTTGAACGGTATTTTTTCATGTTTTAAATGGGAATTTCAAGGTCCGGCTAGAAGCGATTCAAGCATATTAAACGCAATGCCAAAATTAAAAACCATCAGTATCATTAAGTACATCTGGATAGCGACCTCCTTCAGCATTGCGCTCTTATACTTGTGAGCGGGCTATGAATCTCACAAACTTGATGTGCAGTCGTGTTTGAAACATGTTTGCTTACTTGGTGTTGTTCATGTTATTGTCTAGACACGGTGCCGCTCGCTGCATGGTCGGCGTTCCTTTCGATGAGGGCAGATGTCCGTTGGGGGCTGGAAGCACTTGATAAGGGGGAGCGACGGAGAAGTTGGCGTAGTGCTGGTTGTCATCCTGCATCGCGTAGCTCCAACGCGTTGGTATCACTTGATGTGGTGAGTGGTAGTTTGGTGCTGGAAGCCGAGACAACAGTTGATGGTTAAGGAAGTAGAAGCGATGCTGGTTACGATACCGATTCAGACCGATACCGCTTCACAAGCAGTACCAGGTTTAAGCAATGGCCAGAGATTGTTTCCCATAACATTTCGCTGTATGAATCAGGATTGCACTATAATGGCACTAAACTTAACAGAGTTCTTCCTTAAACAAGTAAAATATTAGAAAATAAGAGACTTTTAAATTAAAAGTTACACTATTCCCAGTGGAGAATGAATTTTATAAAACTGATAAGTTCCTAAGAAAGAACTAATTAATGCCAATATTAACCCAGCGATGTTAAACTGCTAAATGAATGCAAACTACGGAATGCAAATACATAAATATAAATAAATAGATTTGTCTTAGGTACTTAATATGTATGTGTCAGTTGAAGCTTGTGGTTCTGGTTTTGTGCCATTTTGTTGACATTCTTTTGTAACATCTACTGCTATATTGTTAATGATATCACTGTATATGGGATATGTATTATCTTTCTGGCAAAACTCTACAGTATGTTTCCTTTTCAGGGACAAATGCATGATAATTTAACTTTATGCTACGAAGATGATGTCGAAATTAAAAAATATTCTCACCAGCATCGTCATTCCACGAAGGATCTCGATCTTGGTCTACGCGAAGGGGTTCTCCCGTCAGAAGTCGGTAGTAGCCTTGGAGCACCAAAATCAGCTCTTCAGCATCTCTGTCTTCTAAGCTCAAGGACAGTTGCTACAAAAGGAAACACAATCAGTAGAACAATGAGGCCTAAATAACATTAGAGCATAGTTCTTTCTGAAACAATAAATTATGTTTGTTACCTTCTCTTTGGTACTTGGTAAATGAATACACACTCTCCTTGACAGTTCATCTTCTCTGGTCATTGTGACTAAACTCATCTGTTCAATATCTGCCAACGGCACCGGCTAAACAACAAATTAAACAATTTAGGACGCGAAAACCCATGCAAAAACTACCCGGAATCGCAGAAATAACAAAAGGCTGAATAAAACTACTTACCACACTATTTCTGATGCCAAGAATCTGGCTTATGCCAAACTTAGGGCTGACTAAGATCACTCTTTCCATATTTGAGTCCTGTAATGAAAATCATGGCTTTACAAACATTGTCATGACTTGATAACATCTTGTTAACACTGAACAATAAAAATATAAAGATTAAAACAATTTCAAAAATGGCAGTCACGACAAGACTAATGATAACTGTCCCAATAGTGACTGACATTTGTCATTATGGAGATGATAGGTAGTTAATAGTATTTTCAAATTTCTTAGATCTTGAAAGCTAGAACTATAACGCAAAAGATGACCAATCTTAACTTTTCAGTCTTTGCTCATTCATTAAAAATTAAAAATAATATTTTTATTTCAAAAAATTGACAGTCAGGAAATGCAAACTAAACATGAAATGAAAAGAGTTCAGATAGGTGAATTCAAAAATTATAAATTATGGATGCTCTACAAAATCAAAATGAAAAGACAGTACGAGATAAAAAGAGAATACTGACTTACCCTGACATTGGTAGAAAAGCATTTGGCCCCATAACTTGGCAATTCGCTAATGATATTGAGATAATACAGCTTCGCTTGCAGACTTGTGAGACTCTTTTGACCAGTCGGTGATAAGTTGTGGTTGAGCTTGAGGAAGTGACTGATTAGCTTCCTCAGCTCTTTGCGTTTCATTGTTGTCATAAGAGAGATGGGTACGAACCGCTCGAGACCGAACTCACGCCTGCGGAGAAATAAACGAAATTAACGTTGAGAACATGGCTTCACTAGCTTTAACCATTAAAGATGGCTGGAAGAAAAAGGAAGCGGGAAAAGTGTGCAACCAGTCCGGGATACGAATTCGGGACATCTCGTTTACCAGTCGGTTGCTCTACTGCTGAGCTAACTGGGTACATATTCTCCGGGCACAGATTCTGGAATAGCTCAGCCGGCTCGTATCCCAAATCGGTTGAAAATGTTGCATGCTTCGCTTTCCTTCCAAAATTAACGTCATTAGCAAAGTTATGATGCTATTTTTGTTCATGGGGCTAACTACAGAGCATCGTAACACAACAAAGTATTTCCCCAACAACAACAGGTACTAGAATCAGCCATTTTTGAAATTTTCTGCAACCATTGCAGGACCTGCATTTTTTTTAGCTGTGTAATGAGATGAAGTAAAACAATATTGAAAATTTGTTTTTGTTTTCCACAAATGCTTCTTGGGACTAAATGATTCCAATTCTGGACAAGATTGGCTGTCAAGATGAGATCAATACGTCAAGAATATCCGGCCTATTTCACCCGAAAGCCCTTTCAATGGAAAAACAAACCACAATTTCAGCACATATTATTTCGCTGCATGAAACTTTAGAGAAGAAGAGTCCTGGGAAATGCTCCGAGATTAGCCGAGCTGTTGGCGCGTGTGGCTTATTAGGGAGGTCCGAGGTACAATCTTGGGAAATCTATACTGGTTACGGTCTTCCTTGATTTCCAACAACGTTCCATACAAATGCTAGGCTAGTTCCCCAAGCAACAGCGCACGGCCGTCTCCCTACCTGCTCCCTTTCCACTTCATGTTCCCTCCAGTTAACCTGCATGCCGCTTGAAAGCTTGTGTGGTCTTCCTCGAAGAAATCTAGCTCTAAAAAATACTCAGGGTCGTCACGAAGTGTGTGTGCTCCCTATGTTGCGTGGAAACCAGCTTCCTCATTTGCTGTCGCCAAGTAGCTTCAGAAGCACTCACACGAAGTGAAGACAATGCATTCGGCTCTCAAACTATTTGTATCCACTCACTCGACAGTCTTGACGGTGACTTTCCCCGAGAGGTTGTTGGCGATGGCGTGCTGGTGTATGTGCAAAGCCGCCAGCCTGAGCGCGATGTCGTACTTGAGCTCCGGCGCGTAGCGTTCCTGCACGACGTCGTTGCAACACTGCATGTACAGGTATTCCAGCGCCACCAGGTCACGTGTTGCCAGGTCGCTGGCGGCGCGCGGAACGAACGCCGCTCGGAAGAGGCAGCGCAGGTTGTGCGAGCCAGGACGTGCCGCTATCTGTTGGCCGGATCAAGTATTACTCATGGGGGTACAATGAAACGGTTCATGAACTTTCCAAGAACTAACTTTCCGCGTTTACAGCGTGGGATTTTTTTGGGGAAATCGCAAATAAATTAGGCATACCACGCTCCTCTACGTCGTTTCAGCCAACTTCTGAATTTTAACCTGTTGCCTGTTGCAACAGCTACTTGTTTTGTACATTGAAATGATCAACTTTGAGGGGTACAATTTTTTTTCATGATCAGCATCATTATAGATGGAGGTGGTTGCTCTGAAAGTTTTAAACGTTTAGTCACTGCAAAAATGTTTACGCAATAAAAACAATACATAAAAATCTTCCACTCCTAGAAGTGTTGCTTGCATTCTAATCTCTTTTCGGATTTTTTGATACTTGAACGGAAGAACAAATTGTGTACCCAAATTAAAATGGGAATGCCACCTATTGAAATTTGCAATGCACCTTTATTTCCTTGCAATAAAGATTGTATATTATTATTTTTTGTTATTAACGGGCTTGTTAAATATGTTGCCAGGTGCGTGGTGAACTTACCCTAGCCAGGGGCTCGTTGGGATCCAGCAAAGTGAGCTTGTTTCTGCGCAGACTCTTGACATGCTCCACGACAAGAGAGAAGTGTTCCATGGCCTTGATGCACAGTTTCTGTTGCAAAGACTCGACCACATCCCGTACTGTCGTGTTGGAATCGTACTTGAACGACTTGGTCTGCCCGTTCTCCAGGAACACTTTCAGCACGTTCGGCAAGAACGGCACAGACGTATCTCCCAGGGAGAAGTTGGATGGCTGGAAGCGTAGACATTTATTAAGTAAAGGAATGTGCCAATAGTCCATTTCCGTGAAAAGCATTTGTATGCAGCCAGGGAACTACCACCTCTTTTTCTGTGGCCTGTGTTGTGACCAATTTTTAAATATCAACTACTTCCCCCACTATTGGAAAGTGGAAAGTGCATAGTCCCCAATAGAAAGTGCATTAAAATTAACCGGATTACAAAAAAAATGCCTGCGGCGCTATTGTTAGGGCTTTGCATAAGAAAATCACAACAATTATTCTAGTAATGACGTATACGAATCAAAAGAAGTTTTCCTGCAGCTGCCGCGCTAAATGGAACAGAAATTGCGGCAAAATTTAATGCTAGTACCATGACATTAATCATCACAATTCACAGCTGCTTTCAAAACTAATTTGGTTTAAAAATGTAACATAACACCGTCACAGAAAGCTTTACCAAGGGCTGCTATGTGGCAGAGTTTACATTTTGCTCTGGATAATGCTAATTGAAAAATTTTGGCCAACGGAGGATTTTGGGTTTTATATTTGGCTCTCGCGGAACGAAGGCTGCACATTTAGTGTATACATACTTCAATATGATTACTGAAATATACGTTGATAAAGATAGGGGAAATCCATTTGAGAAGGTATTGGACATTATACTATCCAGTAGCAAATCTCCAGAAATATTTGAAATCACTCAATTTTCAAAAAAGAGTCTTTAATACTTGATCTAATTCACTGAATAGGTACTAAATATATAAAAAACATATCCATTTGAAATTTGTGGTGGTTTATTCAAATGATTTCGGCTTGAGAGGAATACTTACAGGGAATAACGGTGATCCATTGACGACGACACCTTCAGCAAATCTGACGCGGGACGGATTTGACTTCAGCTTGGCTTTCTTGGCGGCGCTCAGTAATGTGGATTTCCGGCCCGACTAAAAAGAAACAAATGAAAATTGGTGAGTGCATAGACTGGGGTAAAAAAATTGGAATATAACCATGACAGTAGAGTCAAACAGGAAGTTCATGTGAAGCATTTTAAGTTACGTAAGTACTTTTTGTAGGGTCTGGTATTTTTAGACTATTAGCTTTTGTGTAATGACTGAAAAAAGTAAAAACTGAAAACTTCCTTGCAACTTTTTCTTTTTTGTTTATTCCAGTCATCACAGTTGGGGAACGAACTGTTAAAAGTTCAAGTTTGTACCAACTTGTTCATTTTTTAGTTAACATTGAACGGAACGCATGCTTTTTTCTGTAGTGAAAGTTTTAGTTTTACTCAGGGACTGAAACTGTTGGAAATTTTGGTTTCAGTTTTTTGTTCGTTGTATAGAATATTTAACAAGCTTCCGTATTGGAAGGTTGTGATTTGTGAATAGATTGCTCACATTGTCTAGCGGGGGCTGGCATACTTCAAGCGTGACGGTCTCTTTGCACGCTCGAACTAGCTTGATGACATGGTCTCTAGGAGCTTTCTTCACATCTTCGCCGTTGATGGTTAGAATTTGGTCGCCAGGCTGAAGCTTTCCCACGCTGGGGCTTCCCTCAGTCACGAACCTGCCATAAAATGCTTACAATTTTAGTTATAATTAATTAAAACAAATTAAATTCAAAATATTATTATAATTTTGAATGGGAGTAACCAACTTGTCCCTACGCAAGTGTCTGCAAACCAGCGGTTTTCTGCCATGATTTGAAAAATAGGCAACAAAATATGCACAGACTCATAAAATACAGATCCATTCCACATATGCTTGAAGTTTCAAATAATGCAAGTATGGAACTCTTAAAAGATTTCCAAAATCAGCTTAATATCAATCACTATTGGAATACCTGACCCAGCAAAACAGATTCATCTCTGTATATTTAACAGTCAAAGCCCCGGTGTGGGAACATTAGATTATTTTAGCCCAAAAAGTTCGAATGAATGTAAAGCAAAATGTATGCAATTTTTACAGAAGCTCAAGACCCACCTGACGATGACTGGCTTCTCGCTGCCCGCAACGAATCCGAACCCAAGTTCGGCATCGCGTTGCAGTTCGACAGTCCGCGGCAAAGCCGGCTCCTCCGTCCAGTCTTTTCGAGGATCCTCAAACGTCGTCGTCTTGTTGAGGTGGCTAAACAACCAAGTCCGCTATTAGCACCCTGCAAGAACCCCTCCATGGCCAATGAGTTTGCAGTATAAGACCCTAGGCACATTGATCAAAGTAAATGAAGCATAAGATGCATATAATACGCACAAAATTATGGTATACTTCTTTATTAGTTTGATAGCTTGAGTTTGTTTCTAATTTGGAAGCATAAATAATAAAGCAAATGGATATAAAATTTAAAAAAGATGTTAAGGGATACACGTGATGCTTCAAAATATACGTTTAAACTTACCTAGGCTTTTCGTTTTAATAATGGTATTTATTGAGGGAAAGTAAATTTTAAAAGCTTCAGATAAAATTCATTAATTGTTGCAGTATCTTCTTGTTACCTGTCAGGCTGGCATTCTACCTCAAAAATATGATTAAACATTAAATATAATTAATGATGAAAACTTTACAAGATAAAATAAGACAAGAAGCTCGTTGAAGAAAGAAAACGGCGGCCATGCAACGCAAGCAGAAGCACGATAAGGACACGAACCTATGAACCAACGAACGACTACGGCTATGAATACAACAAATGATTGCGTGCAGTTAGTGTCCAATCATGACTACCTGTTAGGTCGGTGAAGGAAGAAGTGTCGTAATGCATTATTCTGATTGGTCAGACGCTTGAAACCCTCTATTCTAGACGTGCGGGTGACACCTACAGGCGACACCAACCATACTATTTACAATTTTACATCAACATTTTTACCATTACCATACGTACATACACTCGTACTGTTTAAGCTGAATTTTGTATAGTAAAATGCATCTATCGATTCATTTTTTTTAAATTTCTTAAAGTAGTCAACTGCAAGATTTGGACTATGATGATATCTGAAAAAACTTCTTCACATCATTATTAAATTTATGTATTTTCGTTTCCTTGTGTGAATTGTTCATTATGCTGGTAAATAAAAAAAGCCCCAAATTTAATCAAGAGTGTTTACTATTGGACCCACACATCCAATAAAGGAGGAAAAATTTATCTGTTGTGATCAACTACATCAATATTTGATGGGAAGAGAGCTCCTTTTTATCATGATCAGAGAAAATCATCTGATTTATCTCCGCTACATTTTCGAAAAGGTTATTTATTATTCACAGCGCCTGTGAGAGCAAGGTGTTTTCTGTTGATATGATTTATTGAGAAGGGGTCGCCTTGGCATTTAGGAACCCCAAGGAAAATGTGAAACGCTACCCTTCAGGGCAGGTTCCTGTTCCATCCTAGCAGTTGTATATACAAGCTAGTTGCTAGACAAACATTTAACCAAATTAAATTTACACACAAAATCTATATTTTTCTTTGAAGTCAATTATATACTGGAATGAAAATAAATTTGTTTGTACAACGACTACAAAACTGTTTACTCTCGTGTTTTATAAAGTGATGGGCGTTTAAAAAAAGACTAGAAAGCAAGGGTGTAATTTGAAGAATCTCTTTCTATCTATTTTAAGCAAAAGAGTTGTGTTATTTCAGTGAACAATTATAAATGAGCCGCGTTCTTCTCCCCTACACGCTCCTACTGGCTAAACCAGAAACGAAACGCTAAAAACTAACTTCCCATGCAAGTGAAATACACCTAGGGTGGTCCTCCAACAAATTCTAGTCTATATTATGTAATGGGACTTACTCATGAACTGAACTTTACTGGTGGGAGTTGGGTATAAGATTACCTACAGTGTTTATGTTGGGTGCTATATTACGGACAATAGCGGAATTTGTTAATCACCTAGAAAGTACACACACACATAGACACTCAGGAGTCAGGACAACATTGTGATTATTTATAAATGCAGGTCTCATTCCACAATCATGGGTTTAGTTTAGTGAAAGAGACAGAGAAGAATCGATGAATATGCGGTAGGTACACATGTATGTATGTAGGCGATATGAGAATTTTTCAATAGTAATGCATGGATGAATATTAAATGCCTGCCAAAAATGACACAGAAACATGTTAATTAACTTTGTAAGTTACGAATTCAAACCTTCCATCAGTAATCTCGGAGTAGTCATCTTTCGAGTACGCACGGGAAAATCTAGGGTGCATACAATTCAAGTGCAACTATCCGCGAGCTCGCCAGAATATTGATGAATAGTTTGAATGTGAAGTGCTAATTGAAATCGTTGAAGGAGGGGAGGTGATGTGAAGGCTCTTACTTGATGAAGTAAGGCTTGCCATCATTGTCTGCAGCTTGTTCCCAGCCATACGGGAAACCTTCTCCCGTTGCAGACCAACACTCTGTAGGCGGAATCCACGAAGATGTCTGCGTTAGATGGCTGAAACAAACGATGACAACACCGTTGGTCGAGAACATTTCCAACAAAAAACGCATCCATTCCACCCCACTCTCCACTCTCGAACGGACTAAAAGTCTAAAACTCTATAATGGGCGTTACGACAACCAGTCGAAACTTTGCTCTCCATTTTCTTCTGTGCATCTTCTGAGATTTTGTGCGGTCCCAATTGGATTAGGAACTTTGAAGATGGGTGCTAACTTAAACCAGGTCAAATCCATATTTTTTATGTTCGTTTGAAGAAGTAATAAAAACCAGACAAATCTGAAATAAAAAATATTTCTCGCACGATGTTTTGCGAAAATGCCTGAGCAAATGTAAATGCAATCCATGCCTTGTGGTCTGAATTGCATTATTTTCGCTTAACTCTTTATGTATTCAACGGCTTTAAGTGGCAAAAAAAGAATGGATTTCCGCGTATAACTTGGTCGATGCCGCGGCCAAAATTGTACACTTTCTAGTTCGGGGAGTGCTAAAAAAGCTGAAGTCTTTTTCGACCGCAGTCAAGTCTTTTTGTAAGCTTTACATGCTTCACGTATTTGCACTTTTGCAGGCTACTCAGTCGCGTTCTCATACTTAAGTATTAGAACAATTCTCCGCATTATCCCATGCATCATGGTAATATGGAACCGGAAAACCTCCTTATATTCTGGGCTAACGCAATGAAAAGTTGTTGACAAGACAATGTCAGTTATAGATGCATGGAATGCAGGCTCCGTGAATAGTTCTATGGAGACATCGAATTGTCTTTAAAAGGCAATGTGTGTAATGTATGCCAAAAGCATATGACATAGCATACTTAATGACATCCTTCTATAATATTCGATACACGCGCTTATTTGCTGCGATCACATTAATTAGGAAAATCACGTCCCATCCCACGACCAAATAAACAAATTAGTGCCTTCTAATCTTAGATGGTAGAAGTTATAAAGGCACCTATCTATCGGTCGGTGTCGGTATATGCAGATTATTCACACCTTGGCAATTGGCAAAACTTTGCGTTGCTATAAGCGATTGGTGTTTGGTGCACCTTAATTTAAACATGAATTCTTGATGGATAATAATAGAGGAGTTAGCGCAGCGACCCGAGTTCGACCCCGATAACTCTTCAGTGACGAGACGAGAATAATGACATGCTTTTCATGTGTGACTCTCCTACTGGTAGAATACATATATTCTGAATCAAAGATCGATATTTCAACTTCAACCTCTTAACTGAAGTGACAAACGCCGGTATTAGGAGATAATTCTCATATCGCCAACGTCCAGGTTCGATTCCAATTACGGTTACTAATTGAACCAGTTGACTGACATTATAGTCCAAGCTCACTTATCTGTATTTAAAGTATTACGATAAAAACGTATTGAAACGCGTAGCATTCTTCGAATAACAAAAGCCCATCGCGCAAATGGAATGAAATACCAATTTCAAAAGAGAATCATCCCTATTATCACCCTGATTCAGACTAAGATGTTATCTATTCAAACATCAAAGGCAATGCCAACTCGATCCATAAATTCAAATTCTCAGTGAGGTGTCGACTCGACAACAATGCAACCGAATGTTTCTTCTAGCGCGAACACCAAAGATAGACCATCCCGTAGAGATACCATCGATGCCAACGCCTTCCGACCATACCATAACCAATACTATAGCAGCACCCATGCCTCACCCATTCACTCTCACATGTGATGAGCAAGCATCACCACTTCGTCTCAGTTTGTGTTATTATGATCACATTCAAATCCGCCTACCTTATCTTATTTCTGACATTGTTGTTGGCATCTTCAGCACGCTGTTGAACACAAGAATCTTGAAATCCACAGATCATTGTCGGCGACCCTCCGTCGACGTGGACACAGAACTAAACGCGGATATATCGTCGCCGGACAAATGTATTGTAACCTAGAGTAAGTCAATGCCAGTTTTGCCAGCCCCGCTTCTCTCTGATCAAAAGCATCCCAGGCTCGAACAGCCGGCTGGCCGCAGTCAGTATAGTTGCAGTACAACAGCAATACTTGCATTACCAGTTACTTACGTTCAACATGGAACGACCACTCGAATGTGGATATTGTGTCTCTTATCATATAAGGCAGTAGATTAGCGGCATCTTCTACATCATATTTCCGTAGAAATCAAAGCTGTTGAACTTTTTACCAGATTCATTGAGAATCTCGGCCGTGGAAATTTAACATTTCTTCTGATGTTTATTATATATAGTTATAAGTTATTGCATTTTTTTCTGGTCGATGAAGATATGAATTATTGTTAAATCACCATCGCGCTTATTGGTTCCCACGATGATCGACATTAAGTGTGTCATAAACGGAAGAGAATCGAAGCATCCAGCAGGGCAAGATCTGTGACCAGTATATTTTGCCGCTGTCATTTGCCACGAGTTTGCAGAGGATTAATGACCTATCTCAACCTAACTACACACTGTAAAAACAGATGAAGAGTTGCAGAAAATATCTAGACTATATCAGACGTATGTCAATGTTATTACACTGACGCCCTTATCGAAAGCTATTAGCGGTATGCATCGTTATGCGTGGCCTGGCAGGGCAGGGTTTGGTCGCGCGAAAGAGTAATTTGCATTTTCTATACTGATGAACGATAGCTACTAATGTGAGAGTTGGTTTGCGATAGAGCGATGTCGTTTACGACCAGAATTAATGATGGGGAATGCAAAACATACGCTACGCCAATCGATAATTGCATTGAAATTATTTCAAAATAGCCCGCTAGATATTGCTATGAAAATACGATAAACATAACTTCCACGCGTATACGGCCACTACGTCGCCTTTTCTCCACCGTAAAAAACCTGCGACTTTTCCTACGCGGCTAAAGTTTATTTATAGGGTTAAGAATTTTATAGCGACTGGCTGTGTAGAATTCGATCGGGAATTTGCATAGAAAATACTTTTTGGAGGTTGTGTGAGAAAAATCTTATCATTTTCTGGTAAACATGCGACGGCATGGAAAGCGAAACTAGGATCGTGTTGTGGCACAGTAGAATTTCTCAGGTGGCAAACAAATTGCATCAAAAAAGCAATTAGCTTCTCGTACGTCCCAGCTGCTCGTGTAAAAGCGTGAACATTTGTAATTCTGTGTGTACTCACTGTTCAGCAATCACTTCTGTTGAAGCGATTCAGTGGGAGTGGATGACAGGAGAATAAGATTACGACGAGAATGAAGGTGTTTATGGTGTTTATGCATTCAATTGTTATATGTTACGTTGCAATTGCGTCCTTCGCATGATTAAAGAACTAAATCAAACCAAACCTACAAGCCCACAGCACAATTATAATTCCTCTGTCTTATGTAAAGCCATGTATGCCCATGTAACATTACGTTATCCGTGACATATGTTCATGTAAATCAACTTAAAGCCCAGCAAAGCAGTGAGAGTTTCTCTCGATGATGAGGGAAAGACCGTCAAAGAAAAAAATTATGTAATTGAATTAACACGCAATCGTGGATGCAAATTAGACATATTAATGTACTCTAACTGACACTGATTAAATATTTATGTTTAAATGACCTCTGGTTATAATTTTTACACGGCATTAGCAATCAATTTTGTTGAGGTAACATACTCATGAATGCAGTTGCAATTTGCACGGAATTGATTGCATGGAAAGGAAATAGACACACAGCACAGCGGCCTCGCTTTGTAATTACAGCTCACACTATAAACTGAGCAGTTACGTTCACGCACCCTTAAATTTCCGGCATGTTAATGAATATCGCACTCGGGGCGGCAGCTCGCCGCTGTTGTAGGCAACCGAATGAGCATACCTGAGATGCGGGTTGTGTGTATTCGCCACATCTCAGGCGTGAAAGTGGGACAATACGCGGGACAGCGGAAGTCGAGGCCAAGACATTCGACCGCGGGGGGAAAGGGGAGAGTTATCACGTAATTTCTCACGTGGACCGCCGTACAGTACAGGAATATAGCTCACTTCCGGACTTGTTTACGGATGATTATTATGTTTATTTTATTTGTATGCAACTCTACTGTCTACTGTGTATAGACTGTTTGTACCGTGCTGGGACAATTTTTCAAACGGTAACGACTCAACGCATCGCAAGACTAGCAAAGTTGCTAGTTGCTAGTAGCATTTTCCAGTTCTGAAAAAAGCTAACATTCCTCTGCAACTGTAGACATTTCTTCTGCTGTTTTTATTTGTATTTTACATAACTTCTCTATAAATCAAATTCCAGCGTAACGACCTAAAGAAAACTAAATAGTCGGTTTTTGGTTGGAGCTGAGACTAATAATTTGGCGGATTAGCAAAGTGAAAAATCGTCCAAAAACATTTAGCTCTTCCGCACAAAAAAAGTAAGTATGTTGGAACCACGAGTATGCTTGTAAGAATGATGACGGGGCCATCAGGCCACAAGTGGACCGTGACGGCTTAACAAGGACCATGTCCAGCCAAGGCAGATAATTTTAGTAATAAAAACATATAGAATAATGTCAGTAGTACAAGATAGCATATAAAAACGTACAACTTCCCCGCAGCTTTTTTCGCGGAACGAGGAATTAAATTTGTAACGTATAGAGCAATAATAGAGATTTCTTCAGATGTGAATTCACTGATGCCACAGGTGCAGTGAGGTAATCGAAATGACAGCAATCAGTCGGTGTTTAAAGTTTCCCTTCGGGAACTGGAATCTGTATCGGGCCACAACGAGTAAACGTGATACACATTCGCCAGTCGCCACATACCAATATCAAATACACGCTAATCTAACTGTGTCAATTCAATCCTAAACAATATCGAAATGAATACGATTGTATCGCGTGTATATGAGAAATTTACGCGAGGCAATTACTACCAGCGCAACTATGCACATTGCCTAACGCGTGGAGTTAGTAACAAATGACCCGTGCCAGACTGGTTCCTGTCTCAAGATCGGAATTAAAGCAAAGAGAGAAGAAAAAACGCAACTTATTCGCCTTTGATAATTGAGACAAGTGAATGGGTCAGGCGAGGTCAATCAATGTGGAATTAGTCAATTGAACGACTGCAATAACAGTTAGCCAAGGCACGCATGTGTCCTAGATATTCCATCGACATTCCACGGTAATCTTCTTCAAAACACAACAACAGCCCCGACGATAATACATTGGGTCAACTCAACCTGTTAGTGGAGAAATACAAAGTGGAGTCTCACTTTCAGCGGCCAAGAAACGGCTTTCGATTTCCTCATCAAGCATGAGCAAGTGAAGCTGCAAGAAAGAGTCAATTTGAAAACATTATTCACAGCATAATTTTTAATGATCTCCGTCGTGAGAGAATTAATTCCGTCTTTTCGCAGACCAAAGTGTTTTTACGCAATAAAACTGATACCGCCTTGCCGTGCATAAACACGGAGGAAGTGGTCTACTCAGAGATGGAGGGTGACGAAGGAGCTGCCTGCTCGAAAAACCGCAACCAAACTGTGACTGACGGGCCTGACTTAATTTGACATCTACTTGAATAAATTATACCCTATACGTCTACCATAGTATTGCCATGTCTTACGTATGGTACCCATAGGGACCATAGGAAATAATAAATTCGTTGCGTTTCATATAGCTTTTTGATAATCGAATCCGAAGCAAATATGTCCTTAGTTATGTATCCTTTAAACAAGGCCCTGAATGCCCTGGTATGTAATTTTACTGGAAACCTGAATGAATATGCACGAATGAAACATTCGTGGTAGTTACGACCTACGAGTGATGTTGAAATTATAATTAAACAGCATAATACACGCTCTAATTTGGTTAAAGATTGACTAGATCGTCAGAACTCATCATCAATTTGGAGCTACCAAAACCACATCAACACAATTCGGTCAGAACTGTAAAACGTGCGTCCAGATGCGACGTTTCGATGGCAGGCTCCATGATCACACTACAATCCAAGAGCTTAGCTTTGACGCCTCAACTATATTCAAATTAGGGTGGGATTGGCAATGTATTTCATAACAACGCCTATTATAATATGCATCCGATTTGGTAAGCACATGGAAGTTGAAGTGAAGTGTAGGCCTATTATTTATGAGCGTGTAAACACCAACAATAGTAACACCCTGAATTCCAAATGCCATTTCAAATTCATGGTTTGGGATCTATTGATCTGCTCGAAATGGCAAGCGAAATATCTGCTGAAATGTCTCTTCTCGCGATTGAACCTGAAGATGCATCTTTCTTTAGCCAACAAAATTCAGTAATTATAGCTGGCGGTAACAAATCTTATACTCGCTATTGTGCCTTTGAGTTTCAAATCGATGCGTGGTGATAAGTTAAGAATGGCGATCCGATCACACACACTATAGCACTACACACTAGACACTATAACACCGCGAAACAAAGCGGAAGGTATTTAGGGAAAATTTAAATCGATGGCGCTAAATCGAGGAAAACATCCGAAACATCCCAGTGGAATTAATTTAGTACAAGTACCAGTTTGATATTCTCACGTTTAACCGATGCACATCTAAATTCTAGTTCTACGGCGTCTTCAAATTTCCGACGGAATTTCGTAATACAGCATTTCGGGCGCGCCAATTTGCAGCCGAAAGTTTCGAAGAAGACACAAAAACAAGCATGTAGTTTTGCATGGACAATCATAGCATTGTTCGCGATCTATGCAAGAGAACGGAAGCAAATTTGAATAAGATTGATTCCCATGCACCAGGCGCGTAGTTTACTCTCCAGAGACGTATAACGTAACAAAGTTTCATTCATTCCAGCTCGATACAGTGCAATCAATCTCGCTTGAATCATACACGACGACTGTACAAAATGGTCTGTATAACACGCTCAAAACTTTACAAGACGTTACATTACCAGATGGGGATTATATTCGAGATGACGTACAAAGTTTTTGTCGTCTAGCGAAAATGGACTGCTCCTCGATGTAATAAGAAGACATGTGCCAACTTTTTTACGGACGCCGCCGGCCGCCGCCGGTAGTTGGTCGAGCGTCGAAACTCGAAATATAAGCTCACTGGAACTAAAGCATTGCAACACGTGCAATATATTATAGCCAGGGAGGGACGTCGATTGATAAATAAGCATGCAGACTGCGGAGGGGACTTCTGTTTCTATGTCAGAAAGGTCGTAACATACCGATCGTTCGAGCTCATTTCATTGTCATTGCCATACGTAGCGATATGGTTGAGGACATACTTTAAGCTTAAGAGAGACATGACATGAATAAATATTTAAACGAAAAAACGAAATGACGCCAACGTTGATGTAGTACACCTCAAAGGTATGTCTATTTCTACACAAAACATGCACGAGAGCGTTTTGGTTTGACACCGCCAGTAAGAAAAGAAGCTCATTAGGGTCGCTCGCGCTTTTGGCTCACACATGTAGCTGATTGCAAAATATTAGCACACCTGCATCTACAGTTTACACCAAACCAAGACAGTCTTAGCAACAATTTCTCATCTCACTTAGAACTTGAGCCAGCTCCCACAACATTATTTTATTTAAAAATAAACAAATGTCATGGCTTTAGCAACAAAGTCTTCGGCCGACGTGACGTGGGCTTGGTCCAAGGCTTAAGAGGCTTTGTTTCGTCCAAAACGTCAGCAATCCGGGACTCGAATGGCGTGTAAGGTTGTGAACGGGATTTCAGATGATCCGGGGGGATATCGAGCTTGCTGTTCCCGGTCCCGTAATTTGTGTGTGTGTGTGTGTTCTGGATAGTTTGGAAGGATTTGGAAGGTGACGGCTGGCATCAGGGACCGAAATCACGAGCTCGCCGAAAATGAAATCCATGTCAGAGACTGGCCGTAATTGGATCGGTTGATCATGCCCCATCAGAAACCAATGTCGCTGTCATGGAGCTGTCAGTGTCAGATTCGAAGATGATATTTGCTTTGCGAAATGAAGGGCATGTATGTGCATGAGCTTCCATCATTTCCAAGTATATATTTAGCTGCACATACTGGTGGACGCAACCGGAATTATTTTAAAATCGCATAGTGCCAACTACCTATACCAAGTGAGATATATGGGAGAAAGAAACTGAAACAACACTTCAAAGTGGCGCCCAGGAAAATAATCATCGATGGTATATGTTATGCCTTTTCTCATACACCTCATCCCAAAGGAGTTTTCTCTCTCTCTCTCTCTCTCTGTCTCTCTCTCTCTCTCTCTCTCTCTCTCTCTCTCTCTCTCTCTCTCTCTCTCTCT
>QKMV01000468.1:0-22527 GCA_003287335.1 Lednia tumana
ATACCAGCTGGAAGTTTTTCGAACATTCCCCCGACCTCGGTTAACAGTATACTAAACGACTTCACATAAACTTGGACGAATCGTTACTGGCCTTCGCTAATTATTCAATCTGTCACGTGACACCTATCCTAAAGTCTTCGCAGTTTTGATTCTCGCCACCGGGGATGGCATATGTAAAAGTTCGTCACGAAACAAATAAATAAAATGGCCTACCTCGTAGGTTTTAAACAAACTCAATGTTTTTACATTTCTTTTCTCTATGGTAGTTTGTTGTAATAGCGTGAAGAATATTAATACCTCTCTAAAAATGTCTGCCTACTCGAGGACTCGAACCCCGGACCTCTGGCCTACATGGCAACTGCTCTACCAACTGAGCTAAGCAGTTGGCATGAAAGCTAAAGGCTCTGGGTTCGAGTCCTCGCGTAGGCAGGTAGTGTTGAAGTGATTCCAATATTGACAAGCATTAAACTTTTAAAGCCAAATAAACGACTAGTTATAATGTTAAGAATATTAAAATTGATTTCAATATTCTTCACGTTAATACTGACGTGTAAATGGCTTTAAATTTGTATTTCTTGTCAGTTTTTTGTGTTTTTATTCCCGGATAAAATATGGAAGTACGAATGTTGGTGGTAAATATGTTGAGTGTGACGCCTTGTGTGATTGTCATCTTGCAGAGCCGGAGATTGCCAATGGGAACCTGTTCAGCGCCGCTGGTCATCGAGTGAAGAGGATGGTCCGCCAGTGGTGGATCGCAGACGAAGACGCAAGGTAAAGCATAGCTTGAGGATGGATAGCAGAAGGTGCACTAGGAAGACCTTTGGTTCTTTTGATCTTTGATTCTAATGACATTTGATTCCGTATACTCGCGTCTTGCTCCTAATTGAATCGCTAGTTGTCAAAGAAACTGAATACCAACCGGGCTGACTGCTAAGAAATCCACTAAAACTCCCAACGTTTCGTTGAGTTTACTCCTTTGCTTCATCAGGGGCAATATCGATCTAGTGCCACGTGTGGAGCTTTAGTGGATTTCTTCTCATTCAACTCAGTTTGTAAGGATTTTAAAAAATTTGATTAAATTTTTAACAGTTTTTTAGAACGGTTTTTCGTTGATTGATATCTCCAGTCTTTCTTGGCCAGGTGCAGATAAATCTCTCACAAATAAAAGCACTTTCAGCATCAAAAAAAAGATCCTGTTAATATTTACAACTTTCAAAAGAATGTCTTGCAAGAGCTTCTATGACCAATCCGTCTTATTATCCCAATAGCCTTTTTCTGTACGAAAAGTCCTTTTTTGGCTGTCCCCTCTCCAAGCTACTATTCCGTAACTAATTATGGGTTCGATATTTGCATGAAAGACCATTTTTAACGTAGCTGCATTTACTCGCTTGGACAGCATCTCCGGAGTGATGCATGTCAAATGTTATCTATTTATTAGTTTCGTTGTATGCTCTTGCCATTTCACAATCTGATCAATTTGCATCCCTAAGAAAGTTATGCCATCGTTGATTTACGTTTACTATTAAATACCACGATATTTGTCTCCTCGCCATTCGTTTGAAGCCAATTTGGCACGAACTAGGTTTTAGCATCATCTAGAGTCTGCTGTGTGTTTTTGATTAGCTCCCCTTCATCTTCCCCCGTGACAATTACGCTCATGCCGTCAGCAAATAAAAAAGAGTTCCTCGATTTATTATTTACATGTATTGTAAGTAATTTAAGTAAATGCTGAATGAACAAAATTGGAACCGAAAAAGATCCTTGCGGAATTCCCTGTTAAATTGTTACCCAGTTTGAGAAAAAATCCCCCTATCTGAGTTTAGAACTATTTTCTATGTACGGCCCCTTAAATAAGATTCCATCCATTCGAACTTTGTATTTTATTCCGTACCATCATCGCTTTTCGAATAATATCCCGTGGTTTACCGCGTTGAAGGTTTTGGTTAAATCACAGATGATAACACTTACATGCATGTTTGCTGCTAACGAAGTTATGATTTGGTTCACCACATTGTAAATTGCGGTAAAAGTGGAAATCCTTTCCTAAATCCGTGCTGGCTGGGACATATATCTTCATATTTTTGAAGAAGCTCTTAATCTAACCAAATAGGCCAACCATTGCATTGCAATGCATTGCCGCAAAACAAATTTTAACTGTAGTTATTGACTCTGGAACTACGAAGAAAATGGTGTTTTATGCGACTTTAAAAAAAGGTTCGTTTGCTAAGAAACACGCATTCAGCTGGCATGGGAGAAACGGAAAATTACAATAAGAACAACCTAGGAAAAAGTCAGTGTAAAGAGTCTGAGTTATTCTGACACTACAAATATAGTGCTCATAATGTAATACAATATTTTTTGAAACAAAGTCATTTGAAAGCTTCACTAAAATGCGTACATTTGGCGTGAAGATTGTGACACACTTCAATTAAATCTTAAAGTATTACAAAATACGATTTACTAGAAAACAGTGGAACAGATTGTGCTCAAAAATGTACCACTTCTAAGTTATTATCTTGCAAAGGTATTAGGTTGACCAGGTTGACCAGCAAACAATGTGTGGAAAAAGTCGATAAAATTAGCAGAAATTTACAGAAATCCGAATTTCAGAAGAAAACATTCCGAGGCCCGCGTTCAAAATCGTAGTAGATCTCAGTTTAGAGATTTCAAGGTTCGCTGATCATTAATTGATATCAGTTCAGGCCAGCATCGCGCGAATTAACAGATAAAAAGCATGCGAAGTTTTTTTTTTATATGTAGACAAGTTGAAGTCTTCTCTTCACTTTCTTCGCTCACTACGCTCATCCAATTATCGTAGACGGAGCATTACTTTTGACGCTATATGTGGCGTTCTAATTTTGTTTCGCTATTGGCTAGCTCGACGAACTGAGCTGGATAGTGCATCACTATCTTGTCCATATTCATTGGGGTGGCATAATAATTATTTGGCAGCTAACTGAATTATGGCCGATTGCAAGTAGGTCAAATATTATATCCAGCGGCTCACTTTGGCAACAATAAAGCTTGGATAGCATAAAGCCCAGCGCGATACACATTCAAAATAATAGTATGTGACTTGCACTAAGTGCAATGGAAGCCATGGGCATCACATTTGTTAGCCAACTTGCTTAATTATTGCATTAATTACGTTACTGACAGCTTGGATGTATCATTATGGTATATATATATATATACCTATCCACTTCATGCTGTTCTATAGATTAGCTAGTAGTAAATAAGACCAATCAGTGAACGCGATACTATATTGACTACTTCGTGGGAGAGGGAATGTAATTGTTAATTAGCATAGTGGTCAAATCAAATCGAAAGGATTTTGTTTTATTTCAATTTAGAAAAGGTTTTTAAGACAATATAAACAACGTTTCTGAAAGCGCTGAAGTTACAAAGTAAAAATGTGGTGGCTGTCTGCAGCAATTTTCGGGTTAACGTTTGTATTACATTGGACAGTGAAAATAAAATGTATAGGTATATGTTGTAAGCTTTTACTGGCTGGTAATTGTTTAAACGATGTTTTAACGAATGTATGAAAGTGAATTCAATTAGAGTCGAGCCGACATAAAACGAATTGAGCCTGGCAAAGGAAAAAGGGGCGTGAGGGCCCGTGTTTAGAGTGGGTGGTAATAGCATATTTATACAAACTGTCATTGCAATCAGTTCAACATTGCTATTTTTTGTTTTAATTGAATGAAATTTCGCTTTTTGTAAGGTCGATTTCAATTAGGTATCGTTATTGTTAAATGAAAATAAAAAAGCGAAAAAATACATGTCTAAATGGAACACCAGGGTTGTCAAGAGCTCGAAGTATTTAAAAAGTCGCTCCACTTAGGTTCTTTTGCTCACCATCACCCTCATTATCACCGTATCATTCACCGACGCCAAAAGACCAGTGCCAAAGCGCCAGTTATCGAAACAGTGCGTTGTTAAACACCATATAACCAATCAATCAAAAATTCACTGTGGCTTTTTTTGATAAGCACACTTGGATTTATTGATTTGAGTCGTGAGCATGTACTTCTCTTTAATCCTTCGGATAAAGCTCTACCTATAGATAGTTTAACTTTTCTCGAACAATAATTTCTCATTGAAATTTTGTAATATACAAATGCGTTTAAACACCTACAGCTCGCCGATGTATTGAAAAAGTTTGCGCCACCCCTGGTTCCATTCCATTTTCGTCAATTATTTTACGCTAACAACTAGAAAACTCCAATTCCAAAGCATGGTAATTATCAATGGACCCGTATAAGCCATAAACTGATTTCCCACCATGATAGCATTCATCATTTCTCACTGCAATTGCGACAATAAATAATCACTGCAACGCTCAAGCTCGACAAATTACTTAGTGCGCAACGATCAATCAATATTATAATTATCGTTGATGCATGAGGTGTCGTCATTCTGAGCAGCAAATTAACACATTTATTATCATTTAAGCTCATTATGGACTCGAGTTAATCAGTTTAGTATAATAAAATAATTTGAGTGGTAAATTACTGGTCATTGATATTATACCTGCATTAGATTTAGCCACCCATACACCAACATTAATTAATCTCCAAAAAGTAACACAATTATTGGCTGAGGATATTTGGGTTATTTGTCAGCATCTAGATAACACGATCGTTATAGGCATAAGAAATTGATGTAATATATCTCAGCGACTACGTTGGTAGTAAGATCAAGAAACGAACATGGCTTGCATGAACATATTTTCAGAGCCCTCATATTATCAAAACTCCAGAAGTTCCTGAAAACATACTTATGAAAAATGGAAGCGAATTTACGCAATTGACAGACGCGTTATTGATCTAGTTAAATCTTTGACGTGCAGTCCTCCCAGCTCTCATCGGCTGTCATAATTCATAGCCATCCTCACCGGCTATTCCTATGCTCCAGTGACAGATGGATTTGGTCTCAATTTGGTTTCTCGCGCGATTCAGCGGGTTCATCAGAATCGGTATTTCGACATCATTGGAAATATTATCAAGCCAAGAACTACTCAAATTTAACAGTATAGGTACCGAGAATTTTCATGCAGTTATAACAGTGTCTTCGTAATCGTATTCATTCTAATAGTGCACAGCGCGGTTGGAGAGTATTTGTGATGGCAGCTGTCGGCCATGTTACAGGGAGCAGCATGTCACAATAATATGTTTGCTCATCAGTGCTAAGCACACATCAGATTGCACGGACCATGGGGCATGTTTTCGAGCTCTGCGGTCGAGCACGGATGGCTTGACCAGAGAACACACGCGGTCGAACTCTGGACTAACACTAACCTATGGCTGCCCACTAGCTCTACAAACTCACCTCCTCATAACATTTCTCTTGTTAAGTTGTGTCATTAATGTGATGAATAACTAATTATGTAATAGGGGCAAACGTATTATTTACAGAGATTATGGCTTACAGTAAAGTCCCCCCTCCACATAATTTCGCAAGGGAATTAATGCACCTACGTTTGAGACTTGAACGTGCATGATCTCCACATTTAAAACGCAGGAGAAAAATGAGAAAAAGGAGAATAAAAAGGAAGAATATGATTCAAGAATTGCAAAATACAAACGTCTTTCGATGGCCACATGATTTTTACTGTAAAGAGAATAATTTGGTCTTGCACATACTTGTCATAGGTTACTGGAAAAGGAAATGTCACAAAGGAAGGGGTCAATTTTCTTCCTCGTATTATTATTACGTGTTAATTATTTCATATCAAACGAAGCCGACCAAACTGGCAAACTTCACGAACTTATATAACAAGTCGCCAAAACTCCTTTGTTACCGATTTCTACCAGTGGTTCATGGGAGGCACAGCTGTCAATACAGACGGTGGCCTTCTACAAAAAGAGAGAAAAGAGCTTGAAAATCTGATATTATCTTGTCGGCACTTTGGTTAACCCAAGATGTTGAACTGTTCGGAGACATAGAGAAGGGAATAAGGGAGTGGCTTTCTATAATGAAAACAGTATTGTGGCCATGGCTGTGATATTTTATTTCGGACGTTGGGAGCCATAGAGTGGTAGAAGAATTAAAGCTTTACGATTACGAACACTATTCCGCCAATAAAATAAATCATCTAAACCATGAAAAATACAATTTTCGTGTGATTCCAGTGATGTTAATATGAGCTCAATTAAACGTACGATTCAAAAGTTACAGCAAATCAAAGTCTGGTTCTTATTCAAGGAGAGAGGTACAACTACCAGCTTGAGCAATATTAGGTACAACGAAACCAGGTGTATGACGATCAAGAGTCTCAAAAGGTTTAGTTCAATTTCACCTTCTACACACGATCACCCCTTTCATACTCTTAAATACGCCCTTAAAGACCACTAAATCGCTTCTCCAATGATGAACTGATCGTTGCACGTTCTCGTTCACCGATGGTTGTAATGCTTCAAAGAAACCTAAACCAGCTACAGATGCTGAAGAGATTCTCGAGGTGTTGTAAGTGGGGTGTAAAGGACGAAGGAAATGGTGTCAAGCTACACCGACGAATATTAGCTCTCTCTCTCTCTCTCTATTACAACAGTGTGGCGTATTGGCGTTAATTTTCAGAATTATACACAACGGTGCATGCAGTACAGTGTCGCTGTATTTAGAAGTCTGTTCTCTCAAGGGGTTAAATCACGACGAAACCAAATAAGGTACATCGAATAATTTTACTCAAAAGCACCTTATTTTTTAAGCATGCAGATACGGGAAGAAAACTAGTGAGCAATTCAGAATGAAACAAAGGCTTGTAAAGCTAACTTGGCGCCTCCACTAGAGACAGGAACCGCTTGAAGCTTAAGGCCGGCTGCTCTACAAGATAATATAAGTTAATATTAGCATCCGGCGGAAAATAAAATACTCTTCTTAGTTTTAATCCTAAAAGCAAAATTTCAGAGCTTTCGACTTTTATCTTTATAGTCAAGTTGCCCTCATACTTAAGCTAAGTTTCTTGCATGAGTTTCTGCAGCAGCGCAGTGTTTTGTTTAAGTGTGTGTTTTTGGTGATAGTCGACGTTTGCTCTCATCAAGGCTTGACTCTCAGCTCTCAGTTTACATTTGTTATTATTACTTTTAATCCTGTACAAAGTGTGAGAACGAGTAAGCCGCTCTCTTGATAATAAATAAATTGCAATGCATATAAGCGAGAGCGGCGATACAATTAGAAGTGAGGTGAAACAAAGAATGAGGGAGAGGGATGCATTCAGCAATCAGTCCAACTCTCTGCTAGCTCATCGTCAAACTAATTTAAACTTTTGTTCGTAATGGAGAGAGTGAGTGAGAGAAAGATAGGAACATAGTGAGACGAAAACTCAGAAAGAGCCATGAATGAGAGGCGCTATATTTGGCCCGAGCTGAATATTTTATATGAACCTTGATAGAATATAGGGATATGCATATAGATACAGCTTAAATTCTTTAATACGTTTTTCACACAAGTTCAGGAATGCAAAGGAACACAGAAATATGGATTCTAGTTTATGGAAGTACGGAATAACAATCTTCCCGCAACTTGATCCTCGCTCGTCAAACGCCATATACTCAGGATCAACAAGAAACTAGAACGCTCCATTTATTTCGAATCTGCAGGATGAGTCTAAATGTTCAGTCCATTCTATGATTAGCACATTCATCTGCAGAGACTCGATTCAAATCAAAGGCAAGTGTCGAAGCGTGGAATTTAGTCGCCTCCATTTGACACGTTTCGCTATCAGAATGGCGTTATTCGTTTTGATCGAGTTAAGCACTCTCCGGACAAGGCACTATGTAATGAGGGGTTGAGGCGGTTGGGGCTCGGGACCAAGCACGAAGGAAGAGATAGCAAGATGAATTGAGCGCAGAGAGGTAAAAAGAGGCTCGGTTATTTGTAGGGAAGGAAAGGATAAGAGTAAGAGACAGTTCTCCGTGAGCTAAAGGAAACGCTAATAAATTATTCATGCCTGCTACTTCTTGCATAATTTCATTGGACCTACAAGACTTGAGGGGGTATTTCTTAGGTAACTTGGATATTGCGTGGAGATGGTACAGTCTCCGACGGATGCAAATCACCTGTTCACAGGGGCAGTATATTAGTACCATCTAATTGGATTAGGTTTAAAGGTGGATTAGCTTGGCGTAAAATTAGGCACGTTAGTAGTAAGAGGAGGTTTTAGTACAACTTATTCATCCCTGAGAGAGCTGTGATTTTTATTAGTAGTGTGATATTTAAGTGGAAGCTGTGCGTTCTATGGCACTATTAATTGCATGGTGCTATAGGCTTTTCACATATACCTAGTCGGATAAACACTGTGTGAAATGCGCAAGTAGTTGAGAAAAGCAAGAATAAGTCTAATTAATCTGAGCAAAGATGCGCCCACTTATGAGACAAATGCATCAAACGGCTCCGTTACGTGCTCGTCACAAACAATCAAGGTGCCGTTTAAGCAGGGGTATTATTCCAGTCGACGTGTGAAAGGCTTTCAAATAAGAAAAGCTACTTACGAAATAAGAGAGAATTTCTTGGCGCCTATTTGAAACAAATACTCAGATAGGATATTTTCTCCATGGAAATGCGACCCTCATTTTCTGACGGCAAACGTACTAATATACTAACTAGCAAAATTTACAAAGCTACATTTGCATAATGCGCTGTCTAAATAATTTAAATTGTAGTGTGTAGAGGGCACTGCAAGCTCATCTAGCCATTTTTAAATTCAATTTGCTGTGTATGTTCTTTTGCAATTAAAAATGAGTACATTTTTAATAGAGTACATGAGTACACGAGTACATGAGTACATTTTTAATAGGCACATAATGTAAAAATATATATTTCCAGAGTAAGAGTGTTTTTAATAACTCATATGAGACTTTGCCTCAGCACCCGTGGCAAACATCTCTATCCAGTATCCAGTACATATTACACACACTGATGGTGTGGCTGTACGCTGTCTCTATTGAATGTCGTTAATAGCGTACTCCGAGCGAGCGTATTAGCAATGTATTAGCATTGGTAGTAGATTGTAATTGCTTAATTTGCTTTGCACCATCTTCATCTTCTATCTTTGTGTTAATTTCTCCCTCCTCTTCGAAAACTATTCGCAACAATATCCTGTTGCAGCCGCCGTCTCATTCCCTGCCAATCCAGGATATTCCCTTATATACTCTTAGATAACATCCGTTCTTCATTAATTACAAGTTCTAAGACTGGAGGAGAGACAAACTTAATCCTTAAAAGCAATCTATCAACATTACATGGCATAATTATACTATTTCGTGTTCATCAAACCGACTCTGTCATTTTCTATGACTCTATTATACTAATCTCACATTCATCATTTATATTTCACTGTGGATTAGAATGTAAGACGAGAACATTCTTGTAAGGAAACAAAAGATCTAAGCTTTGCAAGAACTTGTTAAGGCTTCAAGGTTATATTTTATAGTCTCTCGTGCCGCAGTGGATACTGTAATTTTGGATATCTCCTTTACTGCATGAAAAAATACTGGCTTGTAAGCAGGTAGTACTTCATTTTCAGCTGCAAATAGCACAATATATTATAGCCTGTAGCTCGGCGGAAGCAAATATTTACGCTGAATTGATTCTAATGCATGCTTAACAATTGGTCAGCAGCAGAACGTTAATAATTGCTGGCTCAGTTGCTCATGCCACAAGGACCATTATTCAAAAGCTGCATGAAAATATCGCTTTTCCATGCTAAACAATGCAATTTATTTGCAGCGAGAGCCATAGAGCAAAACAAAAGTAATAATGCATGCTGCTATGATTTTCATATTTTACGTTGATGAGAAAGCATGATCGAAATGTCGAGAGTTTCAAGTGCACCTTCATAATTATTTGCGGAAAGCGCCTTTGAAGATGTAAAATAAGACAAGCAAACAGAAGCAGCATTGTAGTCCTATACAGTTAAGCTTACTTCCACGAGAAAAACGCTGCGAAAACTGGATTTCCATGAAATTCCCACTGTGAAATTCGCAGCGATTTCCTCACCATTTTGGATTTTTAGCTAATCAGACACGTGTAGCATATAAATTTTTGTCATTTGGCATCCCCGATTGGTTGAAAAAAAGGTGACACAAATGATATTGCGAATTCGCAGCATTTGTCTCATGGAATCACAGCTTTATTCAGTAGAGCTGTAACAGTTTAACGAATAATATGGGTGCAGCTTTACAGTCTATTTCTTATAAGCTTTCTAACCTAGCCAGGGTTGAACCTAGGCTTTTTGACACACACCTTGAAGACTTACGTAAGCTACACCTAAACTGATAACTAAGAAGTGTTCGTTTCGGTATTTATTTTGAACTGAAGTAATTTAGTTGATACCAATACCATCTAGGGAACCCGGGAATATTAGCTAATAATTTATTAGCTTCTTCCAGTATGACATTTTTCATTCAAAGACACATCAACAGCAGAAAGCGGAGTTTACCTGGGAGGTGAAGCAAAGCGGGATAGGTACTTTCCCATTTCTTATTTTCTCGTTAACTGTAACGTAATATACAAAAGTAGCCAACTCGGGCTTTAATAAGAGTTTGGGTATTGCCATGAAAGATCATTAAATCAAAAAAGAAAAAACCCAATTGGTTCATTTCGATTTTTACTACATTGATTTTAAATGGTTTAAAGGAAAATGTTTTTATTTTATAAAATACGCACCTTATACTAAGTAGCTAGTCACCTAATTCTCGATCATTGGATGTTGAACTGAATGACTCTGACGTTATATTTTGTTCATCAACAATTTTATCAACGATTTGCGAGATGTTGATTGGTTGATAGTCCAAGCGAAAAATGTACCTAAATTGTGGCTGCTTTACTTGATCGGCTATGATTGGCGTTAATTGCACGCGACGCATCATTACGAGTCAAGAGGAGGTTAATTGGTTTCACACCCTCACCAGCCAGTCATCAGAATATGTGCAGTGTATGTTCACCCTCAACCCCTTCTCTATCTCCTTCTTAATTATCATCACGCTTGCGCAACATGGACAATTCGTAATCCCCACATTTTGAACTAGAGAGAGATGATTGGAATTGCACGAGTTATCTTAGTCCATCCAGAGCAAATAGTACGATTATGACAAAAACACCCCCTAAAAATTATACATACTATCAAGTGTGGATTAACCCTATCAGCACCGAAACATCCCTTATTTCCATCACATTTTGATGAATCCGTCAAGCAATTACCCTGGACTCCTTTCTCGTCGTGCCATTTAATCCACCCCAGCAGCTTCCAAGCTGCGTGTTATTAATGGCGATTGTGGTCAATATCTAACGGTAGGTCGCACGATCGAAGCTTTCCGCAGGTTTGCGGACAAAGGAGGTGACAAATTGGTTACAACGCACGAAATGTACCCTGTTGTAACTTTATCAATTGCTTCAGGGTCCGTGTACAAGAAAGGAAATGGCCCGAAAGTGACGCGACAATGACACGTTTTATAAGGATTTTAATTCACGTCTGTGTGTTTATCGTAAGCTAGTTGGTTTAAAAAATTTGCGATAGGCGAGACAGTGAAAATCTGTGCCAAAACAATAAGTAACAACACACAATTTTTATATAGAATTTCACATACGTAGAAAAATATTTTCACAACAATTCCTCTCGTGATTAAAATTGAAACGGAAGGTATTATAGACTACAGCGCGAGCAATGTTTCCACAGAAGAGCCGCCTGAATAATCTCCTTTACTTCCATGTCCAGCATTGCTGGGTGATGGTTTCCGGCTCAAAGAAGGATGGTTGAAAAGTTGAAACGCGTAGCAGAAACAGCGGCAGCAGTAGCAGCAGCAACAGCAACAGCAACGGTAACAGTATATAGCAGCAGCAAAGTAACATCTCCTTGTGGATGCAGTCTCACGCACAAAACTCATTTCCTAGCGCACCCCTTTTTCCTCTGCCCTCTCACCAACCCTTTGTGTGTAACCAAGCACATTGCTCTAAGCCACAGGCATAATGTACTCTACTAGCGCTACAGTCGCCATGGAATATTGCATACATGTCCCTTAGCTTTAATTCGCACATCATAGTGTTTGTGTTGCCCATACGCATGGTTAACGAATAGATGTGGTCAGCGAGTTTTGAGCTTAACGCCAAATTGCACTAGGAATTGAATCTTTGATAATAGAAGAACTTACTTCCCTATGTGACACTTTCAGTGTACCTAGATTGCGCTGATTATCCTACTAGGAGGTTTGCTTTGAGTAAAATAACGTTATATCCCCATTAAGAGTTAATTTAATTCCTGTAGCTACTGTACGTAATTCACTATAATATTTAATGCCATGGCTGACGATTAATTAGGCAATGCCAAAATTGATTCTCAAACCAACCCCTTGATTAACACTTCCCCCTACCAATTAGAACACCCTACCAAACACCGCCTTAAATTCAAGCTTACCCTTGGAAATGGAGTGGGCTGCAGGAAGAGACGCAACACAAATACAGTATTTATAACGGCAACAAATCTGCTGAACACAAAGAGCAATCTACAAGTGTGCTCGTTTAGTAAATTATGGCACAACCATTCAACGTGTTTTGGCCGTGCCAGGGCAAGTGTGGACAACGCTTAAACAAGTACACACGACGCGTTCCCAGCTCACGCGTGGGACGTTGTCCAACGTGCGGGCCGGGAACACGTCGTACTCGTGTGCACTGGATATTACTTACTGGAAGAGACCCGCTTTAGCTGAAAGCTGATCATTACGTTTATTTGAAAAGTAAAAAAAACAAAAAAACAATATAAAATGTTCACCGATTTGTTCCAAGCTTCATTTAAGTTATCTTCAGAAGTAGAAAGTACATCATTTGGCTGCAATAGATAAATCACTATTTATTTGTGGTAAAACGGGTAAAAGGAAGAAACGTGTAGTTTTCGTAGACCAATGGCGGCTGTACCGTTGAAGAGAGACCATGATAGTAAGTGAGAACTAGTTGTAGGTAAAAGAATGGAGTAGATGGTCTCATCAAAGCCATATTTTGGTAGTTTTTCCTCTACATGGTCCCAAAGACACTAAAGAATGTAAAGTTCGGCCATCTTTGGCCATGCTTATAGTTAGCTGCAAAGAAAATAGAAAAAAAGAAGAAAATAATTAGAGCTTTAATGAGACCTAGTTTATTTTTTACCCATAACTTATCCTCGCTTAGTGTCCAGTCCATCTATAACGGTACAGCCACTATCAGTCAGTAAAAATTGCTTTCTTTCTAATTTTTATCCAGGCGATCCTCGCTCTTAAGAAGAGAACAACGCCAAACTTTCCGTACCCATCTTATTTTTAGCTCACATATGAATGAGAGTTGTCAAAATCGCTCACCAAATACAGTACTTTGTTCCGTGCTTGCTGAACCAGACCAGACCAGATAAGTTAAACTCGTGTCAGAAGTACACATAGAACATATTATCTCATGCATTAAATGTTTTCTCGCCAGCATTTAATCTTTGGAAAAACTCAAAAGAAAATGAATGATTGTTTCTTCACGTGGTGATATTTTAACAATTTTCTTGACAAGTTCAAACCACCTACACACAGTGCTTGTGTATCCAAGAAACTTCATGCCGTTTTTACAAACACATTTCTACAAAAGTTCTGGATGGCGTTTGCATGAAACAAATAGTCTGTTTAATCGTTCTGACTTGAATGGGGAAAACATATACCATGATGAAACCTACAAATAAGATGAGCTTTGTCCAAGAGAAACCAGAAGAAACTGAACTGAGTGCGAAGTTTCGGGCCGAGCGCCGGGGGTGATAAGATGGGGATGAAATGGAGGAAGGAGGTCGCCGACATGAAAAACACATTATCAGATGTTTCATAACAATAGAAATACTTCTCCGGGGTCATCATTTAGCCATCGTGGAAGACCACGAGGAAGTATGATTAACAGAAAATGAGTCTCTTCACAAGTGAATAACGGGGATGAAGACACATAAACAAGAACGAGCTGGCTTTCGAGTAAAACAGTAAATTAAGAGAAAACTTTCCGACATATTATCTGGGTCGAGAGATAAGTAATTGCTACTGCGTTAATGAAAGATAACCAGCCGAGCTGGAAACAATTATTTCATTGGCGGGCTGGATCTTAGGAAGTTAATGATCTCGGTCATATAGAACCATTCAATGATCCGCATCTCAATCCATGCCAGTATCTTTGAATCGGCAGAAAAGGCTGAAAGTGCCAGATTGTGCCAAATGTAAGTTGGTGATTCGGATGGCTCCTTATCTATATGCCAAAGTTTCACTCCCCATTTACTAAATAAATGTCTGTGATTGGAATAAATTGAAACACATTTGACGTGAAAACCGAAATTAATTTCAAAATCAGTTTACACAAAAGAAAAACATGCGTACCTATAAATAATAGAGTAACCTTATTTGACAAGCATAACAAAGGAATACTCTGCGCGGCACCGTACCTGACAAATCGGCGGGTAGTAATTGCGGTGTCAACGTGAGATGAGGAGGCATCTTGGACTTAGCACACATGCAATGCAAAACTTTACATTTGATAGGTTAAATAAATAATTGAATATCTTGAGGCTTGAAGAAAGCTGAAGCTCTAAAGTGTAAAGCATAAAGTGCAAGGCTCTAGTTTGGTATTCGGCGAACGACTCGTTTAGTCTTACACGAGGTAGCGCCAAGGGGCCAACAGGTTATGGCGGCTTTTGGCTGGAATCAAGTCAGAAAGGTGAAATTCAACCCCACGGAGTCATTACACAACCACAACTGTGAACGCCGTCCATGATTCTGCCCACCCGATAGCCTTGATACGTTGGCTATAATACTATAATACGACGCCGCACTTTATCGAGAGCCTCATAGATGAGGTATAATTGCGACGTAACAAGCATTCTTGAAACATCATCATACTACTGACAAAAAGTAGATACTTTACATCCATTGGTACGTACTAGTGTATTTTAGAAAGATTTTTATGCATTGGCAAGAATACAACATCATCGGATGGAAAGATCGTTAAAGAGAACCCGACAGGGCAACGCAGCATCATATTTTTCAAATTTGTTCATGAGTTTCAAAATTAATCTACAAAAAAGTCGCAACTCCTTAAATTTCGTGTGAGAAAGACCATACTCATATAATGTATCTTTGAGCCGCCATAAATCAATTCCAGCTGTGGGTGAGCAAAATTATAAATGAGGCAAGTATAAAGTGATCACGCCAAGAAAACCGGCACCTCCATCTCTCAACTCATTTGAATACACAGCGATTTAGTGTATATATTTTTTTAGTAGAAAGTCAGTACGATTTACCAAAAAAAAGAAGTAACTCGCGTGAATTCCCCTCCATTGTTTATTTTACTGACTTTTAATTTAAAACTACGTGTTTCTAATTTCGAAATCCCATCTCTAATTCTTTAATTCCAGTCAACCCTATTCTTATTGCTTCTTTACACTCTTTGTTTTATCTCTCTCCTACCCAGTGTTCTTTCTCTCCCCCTTGCGTCGGGCGTCGCGACGCGAAGCGACGCACCCCCGTCCCGTCATGCAGTAACATTGCATTCACCGCCGTGTAGGTTGGTGCTAAATTATTCCGCTGGGAGGAATTCCACGCATCTGTGGCATTCATGGCGAGGAATGAAGCCACGAACAGCTAGCTGAGAGGTTTGCACCCCCGCTTTAGTGACGCGAGCGAGTGCAATTTGCATCCTTATTGGTGGGCAACGCGTATTGCTATGTGCTGCGTGTCGAGCGACGCCGCGCCGCGTCGCGTCGTGCCGCGTCTGGCCGTCATGAGTCCCCTTGTTTGTTCTGGCGTGTACGTCTTATTGGAATGACACGAGACAAGTTACAAACGAAAGTGTTTCTTATTTGTACTGAGGGTAATAAGTTACTTTGCTGTTTTGTTATTTGGGAAACGCTGTTTACTATATAGTGAGCAAATGTTGTATTACATGGTGTCGCGGAAATAGCTTTGATGTGGCTGCTGCGACTGTAAGGTATACAAGTTTTCTCAGTATCGTTCGAAGTTTAGGCTTAAATATAGAGTATTGTATTGTACGTTGCGTTGTTTGGCTGGTAAAGAAAACCAATGCGGTGGAAATTCGTTAAAAATTATTACCGCAGGCGAAAGCAGCAGTAAACAAATAAAATAAGTTTGCATATGAAATAGAGCTTTATATATCATAGAGGTACACGAATGCAGGAAAGAATTTACTCGTTTCATATTATTAGGTCTTCTGTAAAGAGTCTCAGTCTCAAAAATTTCAATAAGTTTTGGAATGCTCGAACTAAAACGACACAAGATGTTATAGCAGTTTCAAATTTTATTCATAGGTAATAAAAATCTTCCATATTTTTAAACGACTTCATAACTAGGTCGGGTGTATAATACACAAGAAGCAGCTTAAATACACCTGTGGTCCATTTTGAAGATCTTTGGGCGCCTCGTCATGCTCGCTTAGTATTTTCTGCACATTGTGGACAGAACATAGAGGAAAGTATAATAAATATTTAAACCGTTAATTCCCATTTTCCGCGCGTCTTGAAGGGCGCACTTTCTTTTCATCCCCCTTCGCGCAATAATTTCTCGATTGTGTCAGGCATTACTAACGCATTACTTGAGGTAAGGGTGTTTTGGACGCTATCTCTAGAGTATATCTTAGTCAATCTTACCACAACCCTCACTTCACGACATTGCCATCTGTTACTTATCTGATGCGCAAGAAAATCTACGGCCGGCATCAAAAATAAATGGGGAAAGCTAAACCGGAAAATATCGAGGAAACGCAGCATTTCCAAAACATATTTATGGTTAAAAAACATTTATTCATTCAAAATGCGTATAAGAAAGAACAAAACTTAGCCAAAGACTTAAGCACATCTTATCATAACTTTTAAAATCCCACGGATTTGTAATTTTTCACGAACACACCACATAAACTTGAAACTTCAAATTTATATTGCTCTGTCCAACATTGCACCCTCCCTTCATTTCGACGAATCATTCTTCCCCCCACACATTCTACCCTTTAACATCGACTCTCTTTGCATTCTCCACCATGCGTTTCTACCAATTTTCTTTACGTTCCTCTTCGTCTTATCTCTCCCTCTAGTTACACCCCGGACATACGAGCGAATGCCGCGTGCCCACGAGGACACTAAACCTGTCCCCACACGATTTATAGACAAGTGCTATACATACTCTTGCTAGGTAGCAGTATACGCCCGAGATAGCAGGCATGTCTCCAGCTACTTTACCCCTAAACTATTGACCAAAACTTCAACGAAAGTGATGTATACGCGTTTCACACACACACATGGGTGAAGACGGGTGCACTGTCTGGGGTGTACAAGACGCCGCAAGTTAATACCAAGTCACAGCTGCTCTAGTGGATGGCTCGACGACTGGTCGGATACAAGGGGGTTTAAGTCCAATCAATGATCGCTATGACCAGATGACTACGACGCAGAAAACCGTTGCGCTGCAAAAAATTGAGTCGCATCCAAAATGTTCATGTATCTCGGGAGGCGCGACTTTATGTGTTATGTGTTTTTATCTAAAATCTAAATTCAAAGATTTGTTTTCATCCAGACACAGCAAGCTTTGAGCTGAATAAACATAGCATAAATCAGTGTTTGAAATTCGCAACTCCCCAGGAAGTCTCGATGCTGATGCTCCAAAGTATTTGCAAAACGACCCCCCTCGTTTTTACCACCCCTGCGCCCTGATAGAATGTGGAGCAGTAAAAACAAAAGGGTGGTAAAGACGGATGGGTCATCACAGTAGTCAAATCAAAGCGGAAAGCCATTAAACGCATAGGCCCTGCTATCTCTAGCATGCGTATTTCGGCCAAAGCGAATATACACCACTGCCGCCGCCACCACCACCGCCGCCGTCGCCTCGCAACCCTCCGCGCCACGCATTTCGACGACTTGCTTCTCGGACAGTAGATATTACAAAACCGGACAAGTAAAACGAATCGGGGGACACAGGGCTATGTGACGAGGGGTGCGGTACAATGATATATTACTACCAATAAAATAGCGAAAGACGTTTCCAACCGTAATAACACGCATGACTTTAACCCCGCGCACGATGTTCACGGACTCCTTTCTACTGTTTTGCCTTCGCCAGTATAATATAGGATGCTAATATAGGGAAATTAACGAGAAAAATATTGGGATTGAACACGAACGTGATCTGCGTAAATCACGTTTCCCAAAACTCATGGCTCGTGCTTTGAAACTCGGAGACCCGACCCTGCACCTCGAAGAACACACGAAGAACACGCCAACTACATAGTTTGTGAAAGGTAGGGGGTGGTATTTTATTAGGACAAATGACTTGATTTAATGGACTGAATTACGAAGAATTCACTAATTACAATCGTTCATGTGAATGTCAAAATGTTAATTTACGCTTCAATTTGGGTAAAAAGTAGGAACTTGGTGAACCACAGAGTGATGTCATTGCAAGCGTTATTTTCAATGCTGATCGAAACGTTTTGAAACCGTTTTGAAAACTGCTTCGAAAAGAAAACGAATGCATTTCGCGAGTAGTTTCCACTTCCCTGTATAAGTTTACGCTTCAGATGGTCGGAATGCTTTCAATTATAAACATTTTAAGGGTTATCACACATTTTTAGTGTCACGTCTGACATATTTGTCTGACTCTGACAAGAAAATTAAATTTCTAATGCTTATAGCAAAACCAATCGTGGTTGAACAACCAACAGGTTTTCTCGCTTTTCTTGAAAACTGTCATCTCCTGTTTCCATCTCACTAATCAGCTACTTAGATTTCTTTAACAAATTCCAAACTTTTTAGTTGAAAATACGGTTTGAGTTGAAACAATTTCCCCAGTTTCTTTAGCAAAGAATATCGCAAGATACGACCTTTCGCTGAATAGAAAGTAGTATCTTATGTCGGATAGCTAATATTTCATGCAATCCGACTACCCCTGAAATTGGAATCAAATCCCTGACTTGTAACAGCCGTCAAAAACACAGGCTTGGGGCTTTGACGGATTATGGCTGCTTTAGGAAATATGCCAGATTGAGATTTGCTGACGATCGCGGAAAACGTTAGAAGGTTTATTCAATTCAACGCTATGGAAGATGTTGATTTAAATCCGAGAGCACCATACTCGTTTCCATCGCGATCGGCGGAATTCAAAGTGGAAATTGAAAGAAAATATGCGAAGGTGAGTGAGTTAAGAATATCCGAGAAAAATACAACATCATTATTTGAGATTATGGTTGATAGAATAAGTCATGCATGTGTAGTAAGAAAAAGTACAAATCTCACCAAATTTTGAAATTGGTCAATTCTCAATCTACTTCTTCCTCTCAATATACACTCATCAATACATACTAACAAAGATACACTTACTTTTATTATCAAAATATACGCTAGAGCGTCTGAGTTGACCATGGAATGTGGTTAGTTTTTGGAGCTTCTTAACTATTAAACAGCTTCGTAAATATTTATTTTGTTTTCATCGTAAAACCCATGCCAGGCAGACCTTCCCATTTCAGTTTGATGGTGACGCTCGTCAAAACATAATCTAGATCGAAAAGGGAATAAAAACTCGATAATTTTTCAGAATCGTAAAAATCTTTATATCTCGCCTTTGGTGCCATGTCGGTATATCATCGACCTTATTTCCTTAACAAAATCGAGCCAGGGCTCCAATTGCTCCCTGAGCCAAACAAGCCAAGCAAGCCAAGTGTGCTGTTAGACGTGCCTTCTCGGCTGGGTGTCCATGATAACAAAATAGACACTTTAACTATGGGTGTAATTATTATGTCTGAATTTTATGTGTTCTACCAATTGATCTAGGTTTTACTACCAACTACACGTCAAATTCGATAACGAGCTATTTCCGACTTCATGTCTCAAAACCGAGGTCTTTTCTTAACAACGTAAATTCTCAACCGACCATAGAAAAAATATACACGCTTAACTACCTATTATCTCATCAACGTCTGTAGCAATTATTTGATCTGGTTGAAGGCTTTTTCGTCAAAAACACATTTCTAGCATTACATACACAAGCCAGCTAACCCAGGAACGAGTAAGTCGACTGAAGTTAACCTCATCTCCAACTCAACACATGTGCAGACGTCACTTAGTATTCAATAATGTTACTTATGCAAGCCCAGTTTACTCGTCAATAACTTTTTGGAAGGCAACTTGCTTCGAAGTGCGAAATACTTTTTCTATTGTATACTATAAACTATAAAGTATAAAGTTAAAGCGCATGTGTACAACCAATAGTTTACTTCATGCTTAACTTTATCGCGCTTCTTTAACTTGTAACTAGACCCTGTACAGTGCAATAAAAATAACAGACGACAATATCTTGACTCACACGCAACAAATACCTATAAGAAAAAAATTGTCCGTAAGTAACCCTTAGTTAGGAATAACTTGAGAAATAAATCTTGCCGATAGAGCATTAATATAACTAATAATTCTACTAATACTAATACTAATACTAATACTGATTATGCAGTGTTGAAAGCTAGTTGTCTTAAGTGAATTCATCGTTCACTGCAAGTGATAAAACTCTTTGCTACTTGAAGAGAAGTTGTAGGTCAAATCTGAGTGCGAGCCTCACCAATATTGTTTGGAGAATTTTACATCACAAAATGAAGCACTGCTGATAAGGAAACAGATTATTCGGGGAGCTCTTACAGTTGAGGTAAGTATTTTGGAAAACATGCGCTAAGCCATGTACTCACTATTGTACGCTAACCAGGCTCGTTTCAAGCGAACGTTTAAGGTGGGGGGAGGGGCAACTGGAAACCCACCCGATTTGAAGTTTAATTTAATTACTGCAGCTAAACTAGAAGTAGCAGAGACACCAAACTTGCTTAACTCCACGAGAATCTAACTGGCTTTAAAAAAAAATGTGCTTTAAATTTTTATGTTTATCAGTTTTTAATAAAACCTGATTTAAAATTAAAAAAATGATAAAATCCTACATAAAATCAGGTTTTTTAAAAAAGTAAAAAAAACAAACATTTCCAATATATCTTTTCAAAAAGCCATTTAAATTCTCTTGGAGGTAAGTTTGGTGCCTCTGCCACTTATAGTTTAGCTGCAGTAATTAAAAGAAACTGCAAATCTTATGTGTTTTTTAACCTGCCCCTCACTCCACCTTAATATCGATGATAGGAATTTGAAATTTTCGCCCTTATCAACTTATGGTACCAGAGGTGTACGCTATTGCATACGTCGCTCAAAAATACCTTGGAAAGCCTATCGTGATTTCTCAATACTATAAATTCCACAAGTCGTACTATATGTATCATCCACCAACATCTAAAACACATTGAAGCAAATACGTCAACAAACCCTCTACATTATTATTCACATATCTTATATCATAATAAACTGTGGTTTATCTCAGTTGATTAAATATCTTCCACTCTTCATTAGGTCCTGTATAGCTACCGGCTTTATGATTCAAATAACCCTATGTTAAATAATATCCTGCGTGATTTTCCACCATTACCGGTCGGTGGTCAGTGGTGGTCAGCAGAAGGTTTCCTGGGGGCCACCCCTAGCTCTTGACTCGAAGCGTCTAATCTGTCCATCAGACAACCCCGTTAAACATAAGCTGAGAGCTTAATGACGCTTCAACTAACAATCACTTCTAAACCCATATTATTTAATAACCGTGGTCGAGGGAGAGTAATATGATAGGAGATGATTTAGGATTAACAGCCAAGACAACAAGTCAATATTTAACCGAATTCTATACAATATCAAATTAGGCTATACATACATTGTGGTGCACGTGATGTAGCTTGTTTGTCAGTATTGTAATCAATTTTGAATTCGATGTAAGCGTGGTGAAGATTTATCCGTGAAAATAGTGCATGGCATCCGAAGAAGTAACTTGGATATCGGAAGAGGTTGGGAAATCGAAACTTTTCGATCGCATTGAAAAAAATTCAATCTCCCAAAAAACACAATAACCTTTTCCGTGGTATTACGAGTTGAGAGTTTCGCCCAAATGCCTGACCAAGTTGATGCATAACGGCGACAGTTTGGTTCCCGGGGCGAGTTCGTTCCCGGTGAGCGCGGGGGATGGCCGGAAGCGATCAGGAATAGAAGATCCGGACAACAGGAAATTGAAGCAAGTGAAGTTACCCACAAGGAGAGGATAGAGAATGTTTAACATCTTTTGAACCAATCACAGTGGAGAGAAAATAAGGGCTAATGGATCACGAAACACACTTTTTATCAACGGAGTTAAGATTAAAATAGTGCCAACAACCGAAACAGAACTTTGCTTTTAGTAGTAGATCTGGGTAAGACTATGTGGTTAAATGCTGATAGCTAGATGACGAAAGATCACGCTTATTAATGGAAGCGAATTAAAGTAAGGCTTGAATACTTATAAGTATTCTTAGACAATATACATGCCGTGGGCAATTTTTGAAAGACAACTATTCAACGCACACGCACACACACACACACACACACGCACACACACACACACACACACACACACACACACACACACACACACACACACACAC
>QKMV01000469.1:0-17228 GCA_003287335.1 Lednia tumana
GTTAAACACCATTATAATAATAATAACAATATCAGTTCGCATTGGCGCTCACCCATCAGCGCGTGCATCACAGCGGTTCGTAGTAAAACAACAAACAAATGCAAACAGTTCAAGACTAGGGAATAATTCCAAGAAGCCGATATTTGATAGTTGATATCGATATCAAGGTGTTTGAAGAGATCGATGAAGGTTTTATTGAATACTACGGAAACACTGTGATGCACTCGTTGTTGAGCGAGCACCGATACGAACTAATATTATTATCTTAAGTTAGAAATGTAAAATTCTTGAGACCATATCGTCTACCTACTATCTCCTAATCTGAGCCTAGTTTTCACAAAAACAAAATTACAAGCTGGGTGAAAACGCGGAGAAGTGCACTAAAAGTGAGCATTTCTTAAGCTGGTTAGCATTTTTACCCAGTTTGTAAATCAGGGTTTTTGTAGATTTACCATTTATTTTAAGCATTTCCTCCTGCTTCAAGTTTTCGCCCTGCGAACTATTTGACATATCAAGGTTGATCGGCCACATATTACAACTCAAAACGCTTTTAATTTTAAATTCGATACGATGCTTGTGTAGAAATACTGCATTTTTGGTACCTTATGCCTTTTGCCGTTTTATATACGGGGACTGTTTTCTTTTCAGGTGGTCATGTTTGAATGAAATGCCCGTCTGTGTTATTTCTGGTGGGAAAAAGTTACCACCATTTTCTGGAACTTCGATTCCCCACTGGTCGAACTTTAACCTAAGAAAACAGCGTACTCGAACGAGCGTTAAGATCAAGGAGGCTGGGAAAAGCAGAGCACTTGGGAGCGGGATGATCAAGCAGGCTTGGGAAACCAGAGCACACAGACGCGCTGAAGCCATGAGCGTAATAGAAGTCACTCTTGAGTACGGTAGACATTCATGTGTGATTGTTTTTTGGCGTGAGAGTTTCAACTGTGTGAAATGCCCATGAAAAGATGCACACAAGGAAATGAATACCCCCTCTGGGGAGATTCCTCGTGGTGCAAAGACAAGATATACTTAGAGTGACGGCTCCCCTACATTTGCAATTGCCTACTACAACGAGGAAAAACGTCTGAAACCAACATTAGAAGGATACGTTCACGAAAATTCGCCAGAAATGGCTTGGGAAATCACGAAATGCCAGAGCCAGGATAGCCGGTCGCCAGGATCGAACCTTGGACCTCCCAACTAAAACGCGGACGTTTCCGCCGACTGTGATTGGTCCTGAAAAGTAGAAAATTTCCCCCGTCAACAGTCCATGAATAAGTATCAACCGGGCCTACACATGTACGCCAAGTGACGTTGAGTTCTGCTTGCATATTCAGGAGTCCCACAAGCCACGAGGCGTCTATTTCCGGCTTGTGGGTTTGTTCGTGGAAAGGCCGGCTAGCGCGGACTTGCGTTCATCTTCACCCCTGCCTGCTGGCAGACTGGCCTTCTTGCTCCGCCGTGCGACGGGTTGTCTGCCACGCAGGGGAGCCGACGCTTGCCGAACTCTGCCGAACGCGACGCCTCGCCTCGAGCGGCACGAGTCACAAGTCGTACATCAGTAGCGCGAGCTTAGCGGTCGGTGACGTGTCTCTAGCTGGCCGTGTCGTGGCTACCCGACCAACTGTTCCGATTTCGCGACGTTCTCCAGCGATATTTTGTTTGACATAATAATTTTAAATGGTGTTTGAATTTTAAATGGTGCATTCCAGTGTTGGGCTTCGTGCTAAAATGTGCAGTGAACCTTGCCGTGCCGCACGGCATTTTGTGTTACCTGAGCACCGTCTCAGGTAACTTGGTTGACTCGTGATTGGTGCAAACTTGCAACACTATTTTACAAGAAACCGGCGATATTTCCGTGCGTCGATCGCGTTTCGTTTTCGCGAAACGACGCGACTGATAGAGTGCCACGTGTTTCGACATCGCGCAGGAATATTGTCTCTGCGTGTGATTGTTCCCGGCCGTGTGTGTGTGGCTGCGTGTGTTTTTCCGTTTGAAAATCGCAATGCAGTGTTTGGATCCCTGCCGCCGCGGATGGCCGTTGGTCGCCGTGATGTTGATGCTTCACGCCGTGGTCACGGCCCGGGGCGATAGCGAAGGTGAGTCGACTCGAACACCTGTTTGAATCAGCGCCACCAACCACTTGCCGGCCGGCCGGGATTTTACCGAGCGACCGGCTTTTGTTCCTCCCAGTTTACCACCGGTCGCACGTATGCTATATAGCAGTCGGGCGACGAACGATCCGACTGTGCGGGGTTTGAATAAAAACAACGGCCAGCGCTTTTCAAATGTATCCGTTGGCGGCTCGGAGAGTCTTGCGCGATCGCAGGCCAGGTCGCTTGGAGACAGGAATGTGGTTAGTTACGTTGCGTTGCTATGTAATTACACCACGCCGGGCAATGCTAAAACTAATAATGATGCTTCGAGCGTTGCGATGGCAATACTAATGTATGCATGCCGTTGAGTATGTAGCCTCAAGGCCAGCCGCAGGTAGGTGGTGGCAGAGCGTCCTCTGCCCTTCCGTGGACTCGGAACGGGCAGGTAGTAGCGGTAGCAATCTAGCGACAGATGGGCGTGTAATAAGTCATTCCAAAAATATGTCCACTTTAAACTCGATGACTGGATGTGTATCGCTTTTATGTAGTCGAGATGTGAGTGACTGCTTCCCAGCAGAAGAATTCGATATACCCACTAGGATACAAAGGTGGGGTGTTTCCAAACCTATTATAAGGGCGATCAACAAACCATTAAAGCGAACTCCGTCGAACGGATCGTTTCTCCGAGGCGAGTGGTCCAAGCAGATTGCCGCGATAAGCGGATATAGAGACGAGATTGTCGACTCGATTGCTTGGACATGGCCGGCAACGAACGGCGTGCACGGCAGCACTGTAAACTGAAAATAACGAAAGTCGGCTAATCATATTTTTACTTGCCCCCCCCCCCCCCCCCCCCCCCCCCCCCCCCTCCCCGAGCGAGTCAGCGAGGGTTGTAATATTTTGATGGACGAGGGCGCGTGTAGTATTCGCTCTCGGATGGAGCGATAAACCAGGTTTATAAATACTCCGCGGGTTTACTTTACCTGGCCGGTCACGGTATCACGCAATCGTTGCATTCGACTCATCGGCTCTGATCGCCGACCGATTTCGAATAGTCACCGACCTGGTATCTTGGTGGCTGCGGCTCCGGCCGGAAACGGTTCCGCGAAGTTGCGACGATACCCATTGTTGACTCGGTGACGTCACACTCCGAGCATCCGAGCGAACTGCTGATTGGTCTAGAAGCGAGCACCTACGCGAGATGGATGTGTGACGCGTGACCGTTGACTAATCGGAGCGAGTTCTTGGTTACCTTGATTAGTCATATCTTCGCGGTGTCTTTACTTTTGCCGAGCAGATTCCATTCGATTAAGTGATAACACGTAATTATCCATTACCAAACCTGTAGCCGGCTGTGTGCAAAGAACTAACAGCCGAATTTATAGCAGTTGATCTGAAGATAAGATAATGTAAAGCAGACTTGGATTGAAATGTGTGGCCTATATGAATTCTGCCATCATTCTTAATTTCGGCGCTGATAACCGAGTCGTGGTGGTGATGTTACAATGTTGGTTTATGGGAAGGGGGGGATGGGCGAGAAACTGACAAGGTGACAGCTGCGCCTGTTACCAAGGGACTATCCCGTCACCGGCAGCCGGAGCGGTTGTGATGGGAAATCACGGGAAAGCACCACAACCACGGGAAAGTCGGTCGTGCCAGGATCGAAGCGAGGACCTCCCGCGATTGCAACCCAGCCAACCCAATTCATTCGAACGTCTGCTCCAAAACTCGTAACGTAATTTCACCGGTTACACATCGGTACACTTTGTTATCTCGAAAAATTGCCAGCCGTGCACATTCCAATCGGGCCGGAGATAAGGATTCTCGATGTGGCCTATGGGCACCCAGCTCGAGTTTATACCGATTTCCAAACACCCTAGGCGACGACGGAACATGGAAAACTTGGTCGGATCAATTTATGATTCCAGAAGTCTACTCGCCTGCTGTAACTTCTTGTTGACCTAGTGGTGCTCTGCATTTTGTTTCGTCGATTGCTTTGTGCTCGTGATCGGGGCGGGGCCAGCCGCTGACGATCGGGCGGACTGTGAGACGTGAGGTGTGAAGTGTGACGAGATCGAGCAGGGTGTGGCTGTTTGGTCGTCGGCTTATCTGCGGGGCCGTGTAGCTGCGTTATCTCTGTATGGTTTAACCGGCGACTCTGTCGGGGGGGGGGGGGGGGGGGGGTGTACTGGAAGCATCTTCCTTAGCTTGCATTTAATTTCACCCCAGTGCTTCCTTGAGCACTTTGATTCGATTGGTAGACGCTACTAACATAATATGCAATGGCAGTCTACCTGTTTCGTTTCTATTTCAAAGCCCTGTGGACGCGCCGCGCGGTCTGGCAAACCATTAGCGTTTTTCTGTGTGTTTATGTTTGTTAGTTAGTCTACGCTATAACTTTCAATGCCTTTGCCATTCAAGCATGCAGCTGGTAGCTATTATAATCATTTGTGAACACTGAATTGTTTTGTCGTAGGTACAGCAAGAAGGCATGCCAAAGCTTTCTGTTTTTATACCGGCAGAGCTTGCTGGTTCCTATACTTCCAGAGCTTGTTGGTTCCTTCAATGCCAGAGCTTGCTAGTTCCGATACTTCCAGTTCTCGTTGGTTTATATACTGCCAGAGCTTGTTGGTTCCTTCAATGCCAGAGCTTGCTAGTTCCTATACTTCCAGTTCTCGTTGGTTTCTATACTGCCAGAGCTTTCTGGTTCCTCTACTGCCTTGCTGGTTCCTATATACTTCGCCTTGCTGGTTCCTATACTACCTTGCTGGTTCCTATATACTTTGCCTTGCCGAACACCAAGTCAAGAAGCCTGTGATGTTGACGACGATTAGAACACAATGCTCGTCGTTGTTCTCAGCCAAGCTCTCGAGTCTCGGTTCCCACGGCAACCTGTGTTTGTAATCTTGCAAAGCAGCTTACTACCGCAACTTACACCTCGAACTGTCTGTCTGCTTCAAATAGAACGAGCACGGGAATTAGTCCTCGTTGCGCGGCATAATTTCGCGTCGTCGTCCATCGGACAAGGCTGACTTTCTGACCAGGGAGTCGATGCTATGGTGCGTCCCAACTCCGTGGGCGGAAAAAATCAGCTCTATCCCAGGGTAGACGGAAGTTGGAGTCGAGTTGACGGTTCAGTTCACAATATCGTGCCTTATATTTCATTGCCCACTAGTACCTCTGCCCTTGCAGCGAGACGCCTTGTTTTCCTTATTGTTTTTGAACGAAACATTTTAGCTGTAGTGCGAAACTGCAAATGTCGTCGTTATGTGTGCAGCCCGCAATCGACTGGAAAGTACGCCGATCAGTATAGCGCAAACGTGCTAGAAGTTTGTTCGATTCCATCGCTTTTGCAACTCTCGGTTAACGTAGATATAATGCGTGTTCAAATCTCGATACAAGCGATATTTTTAAAAGAGCGTACATGTAACAATGATTAGAAGATAACCTAATTTGCAGCTAGCGTGTTTGCCGGGCGTTTTTTAATAAACCCATTTTTATAAAGTGTTTTTTTTCATTTTCTGGTTGGTACACCGTACGTATCAATGCTGCCGATCGTAAACGTATGAAAATGTCAGCGTAGGCCAGTTCGATGGGCCGGTCGCCATTGTCAGAGTGCAGGCGTGATACCGTAGCGTACCATCTTGTTACCGAATGGTTTCCAAGGCCTAAACGACCATATGAGAAGCTTGCTCAAGTGGTTCCAAATCTGTACTGGTTTTTTTAATTTCCTTGCTCATCGATATGTATGGAATACAAATGTTTTAGTAATGGATCACAAAAAAGACTAGAAATATCGTTGTAAAATGCAGCCAGCCAGCCCTGTTGTACCTGCTTTGGACTATTTCAGTAAGTTTTTTTACAGTTGTTCCACCAATCCGAAAGTGGCAAGCTTATTAAAAGTGTTAGTGTGCACGAACGCATGCAGTCATGGACGCACGATATTGGCGGCCGATCTTGGCCGGTAGGCTCGGGTTCGATCCCCACCCCGCCGAGGACTTGGAATGGCAATCGCGCGGCCCATGTGGCAACACCGCAAGCATCGCACAGGAGCCCGTCCACTCTCACTCTGCAGACAACAATGTCCAGTATCGCAAGACTACTTGCCGAGTCGGCGCCAGCCGACACGTGGAGGAATAAATATCCTCGTCGGCCCGACGAGAAATAAATGCACGGATACCGCAGCGCTAATTAACCGTTCTTGCAAGCGGCCATCTTGGAAGAGATCGATGAGCTGTCAAATTAATGCAATGCCGATATGCCGTACCGATATTGCACTACCGAATACCGATATTGGTCACAACGTAGCTTTTCCAATTGTTGGATTGATTGAGTATTAGAGTTTAACGACGCACTGCGTTGACAACAGTCTGGCCACGCGGAGCTAATCCCTTGGAAGCGGTGAATGAAACGGTGATACTAAGATTGATTTTAAATCTAACATGGAAGAGGGAATACCCCGTGCTGGCACGTAGTTTACTCCTGTCGAAAAGCACCAAAGGGACTACCGCTTAACGTCCCTTCCAAAGGACGGTACAACTCGAACAGTAGGGTTCCTCGACAAATTCGTGTAGCCGAGAGGTTGTTTGCAAGGGACGTAAAGCTACTGTACTAGCTTCAAACCCTCCAACCTCTCTCCCGAACAGCAACTTTTGACGTGCGAACGTTTTCTACTCCATCTCGTCCTGCCGTCTGGCTGGCTGGCTGGCTGGCTGTCGTACGGGTGACAGAACCAGTGCTCTTCACTGTTCGCTCTTCACTTTGTATACCCTTCACTCGGATTGGCTTTATCATCGTGTGATTCACTTGTGTTCCTTTGTCGTCGCGCCACCTTGATCTCCGAGATCTGCTTCGGCTTTTATTTCTGTCAAAGTCCCACCCGCCCACCCCTACTCCGACCGCCTCGGCACGGCACAACTTTATTCTTTCGGAAACAAGATTTCAGCCCCCCCCCCCCTCACCCGCACCCTTGCCAACCACCTTGCCAATTTGAGTTATTCTTCCCTGCGTTGGCTTCGTGGTTTCCAGGTCGCTTCCCCAAGCCCCAACGTCTATAGTAGAATTCAACTGGCAGTCCGCGGTCCACGTCCGGCCCGCAAAATGGCTTATGTCTTTTAGGTTCTATCCACAGTTAAATTTTGACCCTCCCATGTTTCAACCTGAATCGTTAATTTGACCGGACCCGACCTTTGCCCATTTCTCTGTTTTAAAATATATCTAGGACCGCCGATGGGGCAAGGAATCCATGAAAAGGCAACGGGCCATTGATGCAAGTAGATACACATTTTTTTGTTTGAACATTCTTTATCGCTGCGCGCACTAGTTTCGAGTAACACGGGAAGAAAAGGCTAAGCCAGCCATTAGGGAGCTGTAAGCTGGGATGACCTTTGGCTCTTGCCGTATTCAGCGTTTCCAGAATAAGGTAAGCCATTCCGAATGACCGCCCTGGCCAGGTTCGTCAACCTCGAAAAAGGCTCATCTCACTTTTTGAGCGGGATTTTCAGATAACGAATACCTATGATTTAAAAAAAAACTGTTGATAACTGGGTTAAACTGCTGAAAACTTCTAACAAAGAAACTGCCAACGTTTCGCTTACCTTGCTGAAAGCTTCATCGGGGCAAGTTACCCCGATCAAGTTACCCCGAAACTTGCCCCGATGAAGCTTTCAGCAAGGTAAGCGAAACGTTGGCAGTTTATTTGTTAGAAGTTTTCAGCAGTTTAATCCCGTTATTAACAGTTTTTTTTTTAAAAACTACAGTGCTGAAATTAGTCAGGAGACGTGAGTCTTAAAAAATTAATAATACCTATGATATTCAATAATTGCCAACAATCAACTTTAAAGTGAGTAACAAACCAGAATAACAAAGTAAACCGAGCGGTGAGCGTGCCGCCACGCCAAACACCCTATAATGTCAAAGAACTGACATATCGGTGCCTTTTTTTCTTCTGTAAGTTGGTGAACGGACATGCGATATATCGAAATAGCCGTCATGATGGATGGCCTACCTTTCGCTGGAAACACTGTAGGCTTCGGTTGAATACGGGCCTGAATTAAATGCCTAGCTAGTGACCTAGCCAGAGGATAAGTGCGAGGTCAAATGTCGTCCTATTCTTTAGCATGGCTTCTAGTCGGAGGTTAACTAGACTGGACTCTAGCCAGACGTTGTAATACCGGCCCCAAGTCCGCGCTAGCCTAGCTAAACACAACGCCTAACTGGATTGCCGGTCATATAGCAGGCTGCTGACAGTATTCAAGTTTCTTTGCTGCTGGCTGCCTTGGCCCTGACGATCGTTTTACCGTTTTACTCAGTAGATGCTGCATCAGCTCAGTGTCGTCTTTGCTCCCGTGTTTCATCTTGATCCAACAAAACACGTGACACGAAGTCGGCATCGACTCGGGACTCGCATCGCCGCCGTGACTCGCTCGGGTCGGCAGCCGAGGTCACCGCTGCACTTTCCTCGTGTGACGTCATACACACACACTCGCTGCCGCTGCACCGATGACGCGGCCCACCTTCGCATTTGTGGCGTCAGCGGAGAGGAATGTGTCACGCTGCCGTGCGCTTTCGATGTTAGGCTCTCTGCCCGATAACTCACTGCATATTCCTTAACTCATTCAGCCTTCGAGGTATTTTACGATTACGAACGGACGCACGGAAAGGACCCCGATAAAGTCGCCAATACACGAACCTACTACCGTGAATACCAACTACAGTCGGGTTATCCTAAGGTTCCCGAAGCCGAAACGGCCATATTTGAAGCTGCTGTAGCGGAAGTGCACCGCGGGAAACGTTCTAAAAATATTTTGCTCCTAAACCGAGCTGGTTTTTTAATTTCCAGCCTCATCAATACGTGTTAATTACAAGTGTTTCAATAATTGATCCCATAAATTCGAGACATATCGTTAGAAAACGCAATTGGTATCACCAGTTATGTTATGTGCCCTGGACCAATTCAATGAGTTTTTACTCTAGGCACAACCCTCCGAGTGAGTTCAGCTTATAAAAATGTAAGTATAGCTGCAGTATCTGTAGGCCCTATGGAGATAGGCAGCGAAGGATAGTTTATTCTAGGTGACCGTTCGTCGGCAGTACGGGAAAAGGGGGGTCGGAGAGAAGGCACCGATCGGTCGTCTTCGGAGACCACATCTCAGTGGCGTTGCGCGTTCCGATCTGTCTCTTGCGTTGCCCGCCGTCGTGGTGGGAGACAGATCCTTGCGTCGATGGCCGTTCCAACGAGATTCCTGGCAGGCTTCGAGAGACTTGGGGCCGGTTTTTCAGTGGCCTGCTGAGAATCTATCATTCCATTATCTTGTTATTACCAAGGCAACAGCCAATCAGACGCGCTTATTTTTCGTCAACGGATTGTTAAATTCTTAGCAAACCACCAAAAAACCCCGCCCTAACGGCCTATATTACCTTAAAATCAGGAGGGGCTTCTGAATGACCCACGGTTCTGTTCGCCCTTACGGATGGCAATGTATCAAGAGGGCCTTGATTTTGGTAATGTTATGGCGAAGTCGACTGGCTGTACTGTTGCGCACTATGACAAAGAGATGGCGATTTTTTTATCGTAGTCAATATTCACAGTCACTCTCTTTCACAGTGTACTCAGTATGGACGCGAGTAACAAACGCTAGTAGTGAAAAAATTGCCGTTAACAAACAGCCACGGCACGGCCGGGTCGCGAGCTGACAGCCAGTAGGGAAGGAAACTTTCAGCAACGACTCGACTGTGTTGACTTTGTACCGAAGGGAATGCATGCAGGTTATTTATAAGTCGCCGAGTCTTGCTGCTTGAACTGGCTTTCCATTGATTGATCAACAATCTCCACGAACACGTTAAATCGTGTTTGCCGTAGCCGGCAAGCGAGGCGGCGTCGTCGGTGCAATCCATCAGCACACGTAGGGCGTCGCGTTGCTCTCTTCACCTCGAGCGACCTGCACCCAGAGTGCAAACAAACGAGCATCCAACTCGGACCGTTTCCCGGGCGCGAGCTGACTTTTAGCAAACGGCGAAGGCCCTGCAGAAAAACGGCAGCCTACCACGGCGCGGCAACGGACGGGGATGTGGGTGGAGATATCTTTATAGGTCATTTTTTGCCGTTACTGATTCCTACGCTAGTCGGTAGTGACGGTAGTCGGATCGTACAACAGGCGACTTTGTTTGGAGTTGTCCCGTGGAAGTCGGTTTGTCGCTAATCTCCACCGCTCACGTATTTTCCGCGAATCAAGGTGAAGTTTTGCTATATTGGTCTTTGTTGCTTGCTAAAAATGGAAACGTATTCGAATTGCTTTTATCAGGGTGCTCGTTACGGTCATTTGTCACGGAGCGACGCTGCTAGAGTGTCTTATCAGTCAACGACTGGTAGAAAGTCGCTAGAGTGACGGATGCCAATTGGCTGCCAACGTATCCGCCATTTTGCGTCCAGATATCAGAGACACCACCCCATTGGCCACACTCTGACAGATAAGCGGCACTCGGGAGCATAGACACGCCCTCCTAGCATCCTGGGGGACAATTGTGCAGAATTACCGACAAAGATGCCACTCGTTATTTACCTACAAAACGCGTGCGACATCGTTAAATTGTCGAGTATACTCGTCGTTATGTAGGTAGATAAAGAATGACATATTTGTCGACACCCAAGACAATCGCCCCCCTGCGTTCCGCACTCCTCGGACACCGGCTGGTCGGCGGGGCAGCAGTCTAGGATCTCCGACAGCCATCTGGCAACGTCGCCAACGTCGCTATCTGGTGTTATCGGGTGTTATCGAGCCAAGTGCCAGGTATAATCCAGCCTACGGTGAGTTGGGATGGGAGATAACACACCGTTTGTCGAGGGAGATGTCGCATTGGGTCGCTCAGCAACGTTGCCCAGCCTTATCGGGCTTGCAGACAAAACAATTTAGCTACGTAAAGCGTTTGGGCTCGGTAGACAGTTGCCACATCTGTCGGCCGAGCGCACAACACAACAAGAACGAAACACAAACACGCACGAAGTGGCCGTGCGACTCGAGGTGCGTGCTAAGAAGACTAGCATACCTTCATTATGCCACGAAGAACAGAGTTATCTTTGGTTTAGGAACAAAAAAGCGGTACTAACTTAGCATTTTCTCACAGTACGGGTAAACACAGGTGTTCTTTATTCGCCCGTCTCTGGGCGAGGGTCTGGGTCGATTTCGGTGACCGGATTTCCTTGTGGCCGCGTCGCATTCTGCGCCGCTCTCGCGTGGTATCTTCATGTTCCTCGCAAGCCGGTCGCCGTGCTCATGGTAAATGTTAATGCATTCGCTCTCCGATGCATCCGAGAGCGAGACTCGTTCGATACCTGCGCCCGAGTAACTGTATTTAACTTATCAAGGCTGAGTCACGTCGGAACCGGAAATGCCTTTCGTCCAGTAACCAGTCCGTTGGCGTCTCTCGTGGTTCGTGGAATCGGTACTCGTCAGCGCACATCGACGCGGGCTGCATTCGTGTCTCATGCTTGGCTAGAACTAGGACATCTAGGATGTCACGTCTTTGAATGAGTTCGTGGTGACTTAGAGAAGACAAACTTTCAATACAGGGAACTTCCATGTTTCGTATGTTACAAGAGTTGCTCTCTAAGTGTAATCTATCCTCTACGTATTGGGAGAGTACTATACTTTTCAACCAGGGACACGCTGGTGCAGTTAACCCGGGTAGTTATAGCAAGAGAGTCTATTTTTTGGGTGTAGGAGTATGCTTTCTCACAGGATAAACTATATAGTTTAAGTATTTCTATCTCATTTTCCGTATGGACATCCGTTTGACAGATCGAATAATTTTAAGTAAGAGATTCCACACTTGAAACGACGTTCTGCGTTATCCCTTTCAATGCATCTCCTTGTTCTGTTTCGATTTCATAAATTGTCTGATTATTAAAACTTCATGCTACACTTTTGGGATTTTTTTCGTATGTCGAACATTTTTTTTAGAAAAAATTATTGACCCAATCGGGCTTAAAAACTATACAGATCTATTATAGAACAAGATTGACGTTCAGATAAAAAAAACTATAAAGGTCTGGCCTGTGCAGCGCCATCTTAGAAACGAATCTCAATTGCCATAAGAGTTGAATTGAGACGCCTCGTTCAATAGGTTATAACCGGCAAGTAGTTTCTCGAATGACGAATCCAACACGCAATCATGCAATGCTCCCGTCGTGAGGCAGCGAACGAGGCCGCGCGACGGGCGCTAGGCTTACAGCAGCTACCGTTCATTTCGTGCCGTCTGTGCCCGATTACCTTTACCAGCAATCCTAACCTCACTGTACCATTATTTAGTGAAACAAACCAGTTATAATACGATTTAAACAATGGTTAGTATACTAGATTGTTAACGGAAATGAGAAAGTAAACGTTCATAGTCACCATTCTTCACAGTCAGTGCAATAAATCCTAGGGACCCTAGACTAGGAGGGAAAAGTAACAAAAAATGGCCCTTGCGAGTAACCGTTGCACCGTCAACTAATCGGCAATCGCTCGAGATCAGAACACAGCATTCAGTGAGCTCGCAAAGTCAACCGTTTTTCCGTGGATATCCCATCCATCTCCACACAATCTTCGTCTAAAGAAACACGATCAGCCAATTTGCTGGTAGAAAACCGGCCGTGCTGAGACTCCGACAGGAATAGACCTCGATCCCAAAAAATACGGCGTCGTCGGAAGACCCGATTTCTGCCGGGTTCGTGTTCAACAAATTCCCTCCAGTTAGCTTCCATGATATAATTTTTGCAGTCTTCCAGTACCTGGTTAGTGCTGATTAATGCTGGATGTGGAGTTGAACTCGCAGTCTTCAGTACCTGGTTAGTGCTGATTAATGCTGAATGTGGAGTTCAACTCGCAGTCTTCAGTACCTGGTTAGTGCTGATTAATGCTGAATGTGGAGTTCAACTCGCAGTCTTTTGTGCAAGTAAACGGAAATTTCACGGAAAGTTTTCAAAAAGGTACAACGATGATTATGGACTACGGTACCTTTCTCCATTTCTTATTTATATACGATGTCATCGGTTGACGTTCTGCCATTTGCGACCGTTCTACGCCACTTTTAGAGATGGCAACGAATGGCCGCCATCTTGTTCGGTTGCTCGTAGATTTACGAATTCTACTCCATGGATTCCTCGACCCCCTACGTCCATGTCCCGAACACGCTGATTCTATCACTCCTGTGTACGACCGATTTACTGGGAGAGCATACTTTTCCGCCAGGGGCGATGGTAGCAATGAACACACGAAGGTATGGCCAGAGAGCATGTTTTGTGGGTGTAACGCAATCTGCTCTCTCACGGTATAGATTCCGACTGTAGGAGTCCGACTGTATACTTGAGCTGTCAACGGGCAACCGACTTTAGGTGCTAAGCGGAAAGGACACCGCGCGATATGCGGACGTCAGTGGCGCAGCACAAACTCTCGGATCCCCCGCGCAATAAAAATCGGGGGCACCATGCCAAAAAAGAAAAAAAACGCATGGCATGCAAAATGATAGTGCCCGAACTCAAACCCCCACTCCTGTCGGGCAAACATTTCGAGATTGCACTCCGTTTTCAGCGTTTTCGTTTGTTTTTAAGCTGTAAATGGAGTCCGGTTATACTATTTATGTCCAGTTATCAAAGTGAGCATTCACAACGTATTAATAAGCGGGATGTTGTGTTACACATGTTGACAGTCAACATAACTGAAAATGTTGTTGAATTCAAGTACGAAATCTCTCCTTATCGCACATTGCCCTTTCGAACCCTCCCCCCGGCTTCAGGGGGCTCCAAGCCTTGCCGGGGCGGTTTGGGACTCCACCACGCCACTGCACGGAGTCCACGTCACTCGTGGGAGATGCATTTCTGCCCTTGGTTGACCCAACCTCTAGGAAACCATGGATACCAGCTAGATCCCAGGTAGATTGCAGGAATATTTACGCGTGTACCGTATGTCCCGTGCAAGCCAAATCGTCTGTTTCCAGCAGTTGCGAAGCCAATTCGCTCGCTTGGCGTTGGCGTTGCCGTGCCAACCAGATTACAGCCTCCCCCCTGTCCCTCTCACTAACCATGTTAGCCTGGCGAGTTATCTCATAAGTCAGACGCCTTGTTCTCTCTTGCTCTCAATTTATCTCTTACTCTCAATGTATCTCTTACTCTCGTCCGAGAGCCTTCTTTGCCGGCCAGCGATTGACACATCACGTTATCCCCTCCACCCCGAGGTATTGTCATGCTGCAAAGTGCATCTTTTTCTTTGGGAATGGATATGACGTTCTCCCGGGATCACACGTAGTATAGGAATTCAATTTCGTTTCTGTCATTGTATGAACAGCACATCTCAAATGTTCAAGTATGTATCATTGAAAACGCCTCATCTCGTAAGTTGAAACGGAATATTAGAATTGGTTGCGATGTGTCAGTAGCAGGCCTTTCTGATAATTAATCCGAGATATCCAGAAGCCTTTGATAACGGAGTGTTAGCAACAGCTGATAACAAGAAAAGCTACAGTAACTACATAATAGGTAATGTAGATCTGGTATGATGTCATTTCTCAGTAAAGACGGTTTTCCCATAACCCAATAACTTCCACCGAGGCCGACATTCTTTCGACCGCGTTGTGATAATGAAGACGAATACGTTTAACAGCTTAAAAATACGTTAAAATGCTTTTGAAAGCTTCAGATAAACAGGAACCCCGTGGTCGCCGCATCGAAGAGGCAAACTTTGTGGTTTAATCGCCTTCCTCATCGGCCGATAATTGCAAAGACGTGACAAATCCTGACAAACTTCGCCACAGCTTGGCGGTACAAAAATCGACGCCAAGAGTCAACACCCCCGTGGAAAGTATTCGGTAGCCAGCTGTGCTCGAGAAATGCCGGTCGGACTTACCACAAAGTTTATCAATAGCAAGCCGTAAAGACTGTGGTGTACAAAGCGAGACTTTGTATCGCCCCCCTCCTCCTTGGCCAGGGGCCGATCGCTTGATCGACGAGGCAGTCGTGATCGAATCTTCAAACCCGCTTCGTTGCACACTCGTTGCACTCTCGGTGCACTCACTCTCTACACGTCGTTGCACTCTTGAGCTACGTTGAGCCACGTTGAGTGTAGCGTTCAAATCGATGCCGTATGGGCGGTCGATGCTCGATTGTTCTGCAACGTTTGTTTCGTGTTTACCCGTCCATCATCCAGCTTTTACGTCACGTCACTCTCGAGGCGCCTGCCATTTAATATTTAATTTGTCTCGTGAAAATTGCTTTTCCCCTTCAATAATCCGGCTGTTGATTTTGCACCGAAAGAGGCAGCGCTCTCTAACACCTCCTCCCCCCCCCCCACTCACGCGAAACCATCCCTCTGTGGCGGAATTTGCATTCAAAGCCTTCCCTCGGCCTGGATACGAAATAATGTGTCAGCTATCCCCTAAAATACCGCTGTCATGCGTCGGGGATGAGAAATTACGTTTTTCTCTGCAAGGCGCCTGTCTTTCTTATACAGTCCGTAAACCCACTCCTCGCTTGCCGTCCCCCCCCCCCTGCCCGTAACCACCGCCGCCGAGATCCATGATCCGATATCAGTCCAACGTTTCAACTGTCAAGTCGTTGCAGCCGTTCGTCGAGCTGTCAGCGCGCGTCAATTGGTTCAACTGGCTTAGTGTCAAGACTCAAGCTGGCGTAACCGTGATTGAATCAAGCGGGGCCTGCACTGGTTGGATTGGTATCCAACGCGGTCCAGCCAGGCTCGGAACCCACGCAGGCAGTGCCGGCCAGAAAGAAGATCGCATTTGTTTCTTTCCGATGATACATTTTCGATGATGCATGCGACGAAGCACTCGCCGGCTCGGCCGATCAAGTAGACAGCTCTCTCACTGACCGACGGCGACATGACTCAACGAGCTGGACGAGCTCCTTTCAAGGCGGTGCTCTTCTTTCCTTCCCAATGACGACGCCGCTGAGCACACGATCCCGGGGCTGCCACGGTTCAAGACCGGCAGAAAAGGGATTTAAGAGAAAATTCTCGTGGAAAAACTCGCAAGTGACCGGAAAGTGTCGTAGCGACATTGGAAAGTGACCTCACATCGACAAAATTGGCATTTTTGCGTTTGCCGCTAATTGTTACAGAATTAGTCATTACGGGGCTATGATTTTAACGTTGCGAGATTATAGAAAGATTTAAGAAAACTTGAGATTCAAAATTAGTAAACAATATTGAAATTCAGTTGATATAGACTAATACATTTGCCGGTCCCGGCAAGGGCTATAAAAATGTAAATGTGGAATTCATTCAGTGTCGAATTCATTCAGTGTGGAATTCAGTTCAGTTTCTATTCAGTAAAATTCAGTCGAAAAGCCAGCCATTTTTACAGGTTTTGTGGCAAAAATGTACGAAATTGTAAACGACAATTGAAAATGACTAATTATTTAAAAAAGGTAACATCGGGGGGGAAAAATTGGACGAAAAGTGATTTTAGTGACAAATTGGCTGCCAGCTGCCGACGCCTCTCAAGGCTGATGGATGGGTTTCCGTTCAAGAGCCCCGAGTTCGATGCACGGTGCCGGCAACAGCGATGCACTGCTCGCACGAACAGGGCGCAAATGCCAGCGGGAAGTGTTTTTCCCATCGATGTCTGTGGATAGTCGTCGATCGAAAACGCGTCAGTTGTGTTCGATGGTGACCATTTTCAGCAGCGTAGACCGGCGATCGATAACAGCTATGGACAGCGAGAGAACAATCTTAGAATTGCGGTACGGGACTCGATTGTCATGTCAACAAGAAAACCCCCGCTAGCTTCATGTTCAATGACTAATCGCCGTGTGTGTTGTCATAGGAACGCGAAAAGCGGCCTGTCTTCGTGCTACGCGATTCACTGCCGCGTGTAAATCACCGTAACAACAAACAAACAAACTAACAAACAAACCCTCCGCACGGCTGCATCGGCGAGACGTTCGTTTAGCAAAAATCTGCGAATCGTAAAACAACCGAAACTTGGCACTGCACCTTCGTCTTCCTCCCAATCCCTGGGGTTTTGGGGGAGGGGGGAGGGTCAAAGTTGCTCAATTCGCTTCCAACCCCCACCCCCTCACGCGCCATCACGTATGATAAACGGCACCGAAATTGCGATTCAAGTTGCCTTGTTTTGGCAATT
>QKMV01000470.1:0-22508 GCA_003287335.1 Lednia tumana
TTAATTCTTTATTATCAGAAAGCTTTCAATGGGTAGGTATATGTTTTTGATAATTAATACATACTTACATACACGAATTGTTTTTTGTCTAAAATACAAATCCATTGCTTTGCTTCTGAAATATAAAATTAAAATTCATTGTAACTGAAGGACGAGCTGATTTTTCAAGACTGATTTATCACTTGTTGGCGACATTTTAACTAAATAATTGGCCATTCATGAATCACTAAAACGGGGAGGACATAAACATAAGAATTTGTTACCAAACTTGGCACGCTCCTTTTAACGTGCATGAAGAGAGAGAGGGAGGTTTTTTCGCGTGTAAAATTAAGAATTATATTTGAAATTTATGGATTCCTTTGCGGCGCAACGAAGAACCTATACGGTTGGATGCAAGACGTTGAAAGTAGTAAATTCTTTCCGGGGTCCACCCTTTCTTAGTTACCGAAGCCACTAGCTATTAATCAAAGCTGCGAGGTGCTGGCTCTGACAATTTCCCCCAATTAATTCCACCACCGCAGTTCTGCAATGGACGCCCGCACCACTCGAAAACGTCTTCTTTGCTTCTAGTCGGAATCATCTTCTCTTGCAATGATAAGATAATTTTCAGAATCACGTCAGTCCTCATCACTGACTCTCTTGACACCCTGAAATTTACTGTCAGGCGTATCTACGGGTTTTCTATCGAATCAAAGTTCGTCTGATAATTCATTTGTGAAAACTAAAAATATTTTCTTCATTAAATTATGCCGTACTAGGTTATATTACCACCATTATTTTCCATCACCATGTAGAAATATTGTGTAACGTGTCTCGGGCGGAAGGTATATCTTCAGCAACAAAGTTACCCTTCTTTTAATTAACCCCGACTTTTTGGATGAATTATTTACCATTTAAAATCATTGCAAGCTATCAAGTTATTGTGTAGGCCGAGCAGACGGCTATTAAAAAGTCCTAACAGCTACTGAACAGCGAAGAGTTGGCTGGCTGCTGTTAGCCGTGTTTAACCATTAGGCTGCTGCACGCTCCACTCGATCTCTTAATTGCCGCTTATTACGAACCTCAAAGAGCTCTTCGCATGTTAATAATGGAAGACGAAACCAGCGTCTTCAGGTATTAATGTTTTCGTACAGTTTTGAATTTTAATTACTCCCTGCGAAGCCCATAACTAAATTACGGCTCTACCTAAAAACGGAGAATGCATTCGATCTGGCTATAATCGAGTTAGCTCACATATAGTACGCATGATTATGTTTATGATGAAAGTTTTCGAGGTTGTATCTTACATAGTGTAGTCTTAAAGTGATAAAATAATGGCTCTGGATCGCGGGAACGGATACGCTGTGCGTCGTAACGTCGTTGCTACTTTCAACATGAGCGTTGTGAACGCACCAAGAAAAGTTGAAGTCACCTCTGAACTTCCGAAAAAGCAAGGAAAGTCATGTTCATCGGTATCAATAAATTTGTTTTTATTAAAAAGAGCATTTACTAGCGCAAAGCTTTGTTAGACACCATGATGATTAAACTTACTTTTTACCGTTATGTTCGCCGTTAAACCTGCATTGAAGCAAAATTCGCTAAATATTTCAAGAACACTTCACCCCAGTGTAACGCAAAATTCACAACTCTGAATACTACATGTTTCAAATGTAAAACATTTTTACTTTTACAATAAATAACCGTATCTGCTGTTCGTGCTTTGCAACTCGCAAACGAAGTTATTTGCTCTTCAAAAATAATTCGATTATCATCGGTTCAAAGGCCGCGTTTCGTTGTTTTGTGTTTATTGTTAGTGATAATTTGGAACTTGTGCTATACCCGTGATGCGTGATACGTGCGCAGTGGTCAATTAATTTCTACATCCCTACTTTTATCGAGTTCAAAAGCGAGCCACGTCTATTTGGTTTGGCTGGCTATCCTATGGCATTACAAAATACAATTGGAAATATTGGGTTTGGCGAAACTATATAGGATGGTATAATCAAACCCGTTTGACATTTTAATGAGGGCGGATTTGAAAGTTTTCTGGTGATAACAGTCGTATTTCATCCTGAAACTTAATTTACCTTCTTCTCTGTACAAATATTTGCGTTTGAACAATACGATACAAACTGGATGCCCCAAAAAACTAGCCGACGATTCTGGTCCATCCCAGATAAATATGGTGGTACACCTGGATAGCGCAGGTAAGGAACGTGCGTCCATTGTTGCCTCGAGTTGTTTTGTTTACATGGCTGCACCAATTGAACTCGCTTTACTAGTGAAAAAAGTAACCACAACAAACAGCCAGTCAGTAAAAATGTATCAACATCTCTTGGCCTCATTTATATTTTACTCGGTGCTTTAAAATTTTTGAGAAGTCCCTGTCAAATTGTGGGGCGAAATTCTTGGAATTGATTTAATACAGGTATTTGTGTCGTCGCTGATAACCATTTTGTCGTTTATATTAAAAAATAAGAGTATGAAATAACATTTTCTGTGGTCTTTGCCGTGAACATTGCGCCCATTGTTCGTACAAAGGCAGGATTTATTACATTACATTACCATTAGGAGATATTCCTTCGTGGGGCTCGACAAAGCTGACTATCTACCATTTTGTTCCATGGCATAAGCCACCGCGCTGGAAATATGCTCGGTATAAAGTATTTTCGAATGAAATTAAACAAGGAAAATATCCATGCTGTACGAACAGCGGGTGATGGGCTGAAACTTGAATTCGTGGCGAACACAATTTTATCTGCATAATTATCAGAGGAATGTAGAGAATCTTCGTTAGCTTGTTAGCATAGCATTCTGCACTAGATGCTAGAAAATAACGTAACATTTTTGTGCACGATATAAAAATAACACTACATTTCTTAAACAAAGTGTAAAGTGCATGATAGTAACGATCTTTGGTGTGAATTTCCCCGAACCATATTAATAAAGCTATTGAATAAATTAAGACTTTTTTGCGGTATTCATTTATACAGTGTCTATAGTAGAGAACTTACACGGTCCAAAGAGCCATTAGAAATTATCTTTGACCCGCTATTTAGGTGGTTTCGGACTTGGCAAAGCGCAACGGCCACTTAATCTCAAGTGAGATAACGCAAGTTAGCTTCCCATAAATTATCCAGCAGTGCATTTTTATCTGAACGTATCACATGTTTTTGTTGATTTTCCTTAGTTTTCCTGCGTTTGTCTCTCCTCCACCTCCCACACAAATCAATGTTGCAACATTTCTCTATCTCTCTCTACCAGTGCGACCTGGAAATAGAGCAGCATTTAGCCGCGAGGCACTCCTTCAACAAAACTATTCTTTCAGATTTATAAAGCAACGACGGCCAAATGGATGAGGTTAGCGCACATATCCTGACACGGGAAACTTACAAATACTGTTTGTTAGCCCTAAATTGATACATTTAAAGTTAGCTAATTTCCCAACTTTTAATTGAGTATTGCCCTTCTATCCTTGATGTATCTGAGACCACTAACTATACAAAATCAATTGAAAAAGTGAGAACTTTAGTGCTACGGCCAATGGAATGGCGTGTATAGAAAAGTCAGCCCATCATCGCACATCTCAAGTTTACTTTTACTCTTTTACCTCTCTTTCCCCTTCGTTATTTCCGGTTGTCTCATTCTTCTTCCTTTGTCCATTCGGACACCAAACTTCGTATCTGACCCACCCTACCACTGGCAACCCTTTATCTTTCTCTCTCTCTCTCCCTTTCTGACCCTCTCCTCAGCGTCCACAAAGTCCCACTCTCGAAGAAAGCCCCACCACACATCCCATCAGTTTCTTGGCAAACCATCAAAATGTTTTCCCTCCTGCCTGCGTGCCTGCCTGCCTGCCTGCCTGCCTGCTTGCCTGCCTGCCTGCCTGCCTGCCTGCCTGCCTGCCTGCCTGCCAGGCTGCCTGCCTTCCTATACATGTCACGAATTTTCTTTCACGTAGCTTCGCTGTGTTTATTGGTAGAACAAATCTTGGCCGGGCAATTGCAATGTGTTGCTAATATTCCAGCCTCGAGAAGTGCTGTTACACAAGCCAATTTAACAAAGACAGTAAATCCTAATATTTCACAGATAACGGCAAACTTCTGACAGCGTTATTAAGCGGGCAAAGTTTTCTCGAAACTTTGGAGAGCTAATTTTTACACTTTACATATTTCTAAAAGAAATTATGGAGTGGTGAAACAGAAAGAGTTCTCAACCAGTCAGTATCATCATGAAACGTAAATAATGGACAATTTCCAGAAAAATGAGATATAATATATTCTGGCTCTGGCTGTCCTTAAGGAGATCGATAGAGGTGTATAGACCCAAAAGAATAACACTATGATGACGAGTTGATTCGTTTTTTATTTACACAACTGGACACGAAAACACGATAGTTACCGAGAAAAGCCTTTTTTTTACAGACAACAGGACAATAAATTTTAGTTGAATTATCATGTACATAATACTGATGCATTCTCTATTGATATATGTTTGTTTACCCCCGATTGCCTTTAAAAGGAAATCGATACATGCTTCATCTAATTTAGAGTGTCAGGAGAGCAGGAGGTATTTAGTTAATCATTAATTCGCACCCATCTAGTGCCCGTAGGTGCCTTGCATAGCTTAAATACCGCCTGCAGCAGAGCGCCGTTTAATTGGAAGCACACATCGCAGGGGTGTCAAATTTCAAGCGAGATTGTCGCTAGCGGAAAAATTAAAATGCATAGAAGGCATATTATAGCTCGTTGAACCGTTAAAGAGTAGCAGGTACATGCAGCTACTTGTATTTGCAGCTACTTTGCGGCAAGCTGCACCTTACGATATGGCTCTCACGGATTCGTTATTCAAGATCCTTGCATTTTCGAGCACTAGTTTAAAGATAATATATTATCATCGAATATGATTGAACAACTTGAACTACAGTTTCCTACACTATTTGAGTTTAATGTTCCTCGAGGGGTTATGCATAACCTTTATAATTTCGCTGCTCTAAAGATGCATTTCCCGATGGGAAACTGCAAACCGAACTTCAGTTTTAACTTTAAATTTAAAAAAAGATCTTCTATCCTATTTTCGTATGCCTAGCCGAGTCTTGTGAAAAGCTTTTGATCGAAGTTAAAAGAAGTTCCGCGACTGCAATTTTATTTCCCATGTGTCTTGAAACCAAATGCATTAAAAGTAGCCGGTCAAAATTATTACATCTCGTAAGGATATTGGGATGGCACGAAGTTTACTCAGTTTCATTATTTGAGTGCGATATCATGTAATTGTTAGACAACACTTAAGCAAACTTCAGCATCGATTGGATTACAATCTAGCGGGTTTCACCTTCAAATTGAAGCAGTAAAAGATGGCTGTTTAATAAAATATATTTTATGAAACCGAATCACTGATAAATATATAATCATATACAACATTGGTATCTAACGACCATTCGCACTACAATTTTTCCTCTTGTATTTTCGATCTAAATGGTGATTTTGAAACGCGGAAGTTTTATTTAGCATTATCGAAGTGGTGTACTTCTGACCTAGATATGTGCCAAGAGAATAGTCTCATAACAAGAGTTAGGTGTCTCAATCAGTGGGTGCCGATTGCTAAGAGCCACCGACCACCGAGAGCGTGCCGCGTGATTTCCTTTGGCCGAGCGACAACTCCTTCCGCTTATCTGGTGGCTGCAGATCCGTTTGGCAAACACTAGAGTTATTTTATACACACCACGCGAACCTGTCGTGAAACTTGGGCCAAGAAATACACACACTCTTCTCTGTTTCACACAACAAGGAGACAGATGAATAATTGTAATCTCGCGGTGGATACCATCCCACTGTGCGATTTCAGAGAACACAAACTGTGATTTCCGTCTAGTGAGAAAATGGACCTCACGAGAAAAATGTCAGTTAGTTACGGTTCACATATCTTTAGTTAACATTTTACAATCTCAGGAATAATAAAACGCTTAGCATATTTCAGCACTGATTATACACGAGGATAATGTTTGCGATTTCTAGAAGTTGAGTCAGAAACTTAATCAAGCTTTAATGAAAGGAAAACAAAAGGTGAGAACGCTTGGAAGTCAACAATCTCAGATGAAATGCCGGAACGACAAAGACACGATAATTGCATCTAAAGTTCAGACTTCATCAGATTTCTCGGAAAAGCGAAAGGATGGGTTTGTGAAGTGAGGCAGATTGCCGACAGATCACTCGAACAATGATTAAATAAAGTAGATATGGGAAAAATATTTGATAAAACATGTACGTGTGTAAACGCTCTGAGCGAGTAAGGTTTTTTTTGCGATTTCAAAAGGAATCAAATAATGCAAAATATGAAAGTACTACTAGCGAGTCACTCACGAAATGTAGTTCAACTCGTCAAATCCAGAAAAAGCAATCAATTCTCCTTCCCAAGAATAAATTTTATGTCTTTAAAAATGTCACTGAATAAAATCAATACTTTTGAAATATACGACGATCAGATAAATTTATTTTAGTTTAGATTTAGACCATCTCATTATTTCCGTATTTGCCATTCATCTGCTTGTGTGAATCACAGAATTCGAAAAAGAATAAAAATCCTACCGATTCCGGAAAAGGAATTTCAAACAAGAGGAATGACCATATAAATATATAAACCGTAAAGTTGGGAGCGACCCATGCGAAGTATTGCTTTCGATATAACCGAACGAAAGCTATTTCAATGTATTTTATGGCTTGCTAGAGGACGACGCTGCAAGGGCAGATGGGATGTGGCATTCCGAGCGATGGATAACTTGTCACATTACCTCACAATATCAAGTTTTAATAAATAACGCCGATATTGCTTCGATTTTACGCCTGTAAATGAACGATATTACTTGCAATAAATCATCGAACAAATCGCAGAACGCGTATGATTTACAGCGCCATCTAGCCCTTGAATAGCAGTGGTTAAAACGTGAAAATATTGTCAACACATCACCAGGTACATATCGAATATCAAACTAAATTCAAAGGCTTGATATAAACATTCGCATGACACCAAATAGAAACTCTGCGTCGGACGCAAACTGCCTAACACGTATCGAAACTATATAGGTTTCCGCATTCTAGAGAACTAATTGCATTGTCGACTGGTTACTCTCGTGCGCACTTAGTGCACTGTAATAAGAGAGGGACAGGTTTATTTTATCATGGTCAATATTGATTGATTGCTTGATTATGTGGTGCTTAACGACGCACTCGACTCTTCGCCCCGTGGCATTGGTCACATGACGTTGGTGAATGATGGGGTGATTATACGGGCAATGATGCACCTAACAGAGGCCCTGGTGCCGGCACGTAGCAAACTCTTGGGGAAAGGCACCTATGGGACAACCGCTTAACGTGCTTTCCAAAGGACTGTTCCAAAGGACTGTACAATTCGATCAGCAGTATTTTTCCACTAATCCGTACGGTCGAGAGGTTGATATTAAGGAGAGTGAAGCTGCTGAAGTAACATCAAGTATGTTCAAATCCTCCGACCTTTCTTCCGAACAAGGCCAGATTTGGACATTGAGAAGATGGTCACCCATCCAACCTCTGATCAAACGCTATGTTGATTAACTTGGGTGATCCCACGAGAACCAGAGTATCCAACATGCCAAACCATATGGGTTGGTAAATATTCGCTGTTTATTTCTCAGAGAGCACTCGTTGCGCACTGGCGCATGTCAGTCGAAAACACCACAGGAATTGGCAAAAGAAAATTGCAGGTTTAGACCCAGAGGGTGGTGATGCTACGCAGCTCACTCTGATCTACCTACGACTGCTTTTTTCGCTATGCATTCTTCAAGTGTGTGTACTGTCTAGGTGATGTTTAACGGTTTATTTTCTAATTTCTCAGGTTTCGTGGATTCGGAGGAAGGACTATCACCTCCTGACCGTCGGCCTCGCCACCTACAGCAGCGATGACCGCTTCCTCATCGTCCACGCAAGACATCTGCAGGTAGGAACGATCGGAGTTCGAGTAGCGGGGATCCAAAAAAACTTTTATATTATACTCTGAAAAAATGTGAAGAAAATTACGCTCGAAAGCCGTCCAATTTACTCGAAGCATAACGGATTTCCATCTTTTTATTTTATTATTGGGCAGCAATTTCAGATGTAGATTCGCTGGAAGAAAATCGATGTTACTATATCACTTTTTCGCCAATCTTGAATCTTTTCCAGAATTCCATTAAGTCACATTCTTTATTCTCTGGGCGTGACTAGCTCATATTTCAAATTTATATTTTCATCTACTATCGCAGAGTTTGGAAGTAAACCGCATTAGAATGTACTTATTATCGAGGACAACAAGGGACATGATTTGAAGAAATAAATCAAATGCAAATCTCCATCTACGTTCACAGTTTTATCACTAACAACTTTCACGTTTTCAGAACTGGGGCTTGCAAATAAAGTTCGTCCAGCCACGAGATGCAGGCCTATACGAATGCCAAGTATCGACCCATCCACCGACCAGTATTTTCGTCGAGCTTAAAGTCATTGGTAAGATTGCTCAAACCGAATGACGACTTCTCCGCGATCCGTATCCCGGACATGACCGTTGCAATTTGACGTTTGCAGAGGCGATCGCCGAGATCTCTGGCGCTCCAGATCTTCATATCAAGAATGGCAGCATGCTGAAGCTGGTGTGCACCCTACGGCAGAGCACCGAAGCGCCGGTGTTCGTGTTCTGGTACCACGACGACCGAATGATCAACTACGACAAGGAGCGTGGGGTGGCGGTTCACAGCGACCGGTCGAGCAGCTCGCTGGTGATCAGCGTCGCCAGCAAGGCCGACTCGGGCAACTACAGCTGTGTGCCTTCCAATGCCAAGCCCGCCAGTATCAACGTGCACGTGCTCAACGGTACGGTGTGCAGAGGAAGCGTTTTGTTTTTTTGTCGGCCCAGCCCAGCTCGAGGTCAGACCCGAAAAGTTAATTTTCACTCCCCTATCTGGTAAAAACTCTGCAAGAAAAGTTAAGTCCGCTCCGAAAGCCCAGAAAACCCTAAAAGTTCTCAAAAGGCCCGAACGCCCGATAGCCAAACCGAAAGTTTGAAACGGCCCGCGATGGCCTGAAAGTTTTAAATCACCGAAAACGGCTTGAAAGTTGAAACAAAAAAAACGTCTTGAGGAAAATGAAGTCCAGGTGTTAAGAGAAGCCACCTAATGTTTATTTGTCGCTTAAAGATGTGTTAAACTGGAACCTTAAAAGGTTGGCTGGAAACGGTTTTGGAAATAAACAAGTAAATTTTATCCCAAAATCGACTGAAACTGTTGCCGCGAGTTCAACATTAGTATGGTATTTTATTTGCAGCCCAGAAAGGCACGAGTCCCAGAAAGCCCTAAAACTTCGATTAATTGGCTCCGCCCGAAGTCCGATTTAAAACCAAAAGTCGGCCGGGCGTGGGCTGGGCGCGCTAGCAAGTATCTGCACTTCGGTTTCAGCTAAGAAATTTAACGGAACGATTTTGTTAGAAAATAAAAGACGCCATATGGCCTTCTCAAAAAATTCTTCAAGAAATATGAATTCTCTTTTCATCAATCTTACAGGCTAGCGTACCAATATTCATTAGTCATCCCTAAATTTCCTTTGTATCGGGCATAATATAAAATAGGATTGATGGAGTATAGAAAAATTGATACCGCACGTGCACGTTCATCGCGCCACCTCTTCGTGCATTGTGGCATAGAATACCATTGTTGCGATAGGCGATTGCGTACCTTTGTGATCGCTAAGTACCAGCGCGGTGTCCTTTCACGGGCTCGGATCAAAAGTCACTTTTCTTGTAGACTAGAGCCTGGAGCCACCCTTGAGCTTTGAAAGATTTTAAAAAGTGACCATTTCCTAAGTCAGGTGTTCCGTTTTGCGACCATGCCTAGGGCCATGTCTTCCATGGAAACGCGATCAGTTCAATTTCAAATTTCAAAGAAATCGAGAAACTTTAGGAAGTGTCTTCTGGGAAATGAAAACGATTAAGTTACCAAATGCATAATCACCACGGAGAAACTATAATTCGTTGTTCCCAACACATTACCACTGATCATATTTACGCTGCTTTTCCGGTCCATCTTACGCAAATCCCTACATAATCGCATTACCAAACAAAGGATTTCCGACATGAAATATTGATAAGTCACGAGGGAGACTGAAACGCGATATTTTTCCAGGTGAAAAGCCGGCCGCCATGCAGCACGAACGCAGGAGCTCAGCGCCGGCCTCTTTTCCGTCGAACCACGCGCTCGTGTGGTTGTCGTGTCTTGCCGTCGTCTGGCTGTGTGCCTCCACGTGTCCACTCGCCAGCCGTCTCCACTTTGCACCGCAGCCGAGATGATTGGAAAGAGTCGAGATGCCTCGGCTTGACCAAAACGTTCTGTGAACTTTCAACTGTTTCGGCAGTGACGTACGGACTTCATTTGCAAGTGAATGTTACGTGTGAAGTTGATGCGACGGATACCGTGTGAAACTGAACACCGCGGTCTCGTAATGAGTTGTTTGGCGTCGAAAGTGCGACGAGTTGAAGTGATTGAGGCATGAACCGATTGTTCTGAGATTGCTGACAGAGTGAATTGAGCTGTCTGGCTTGGGTAGAAGAGATGTTGGTTATTTATCGCGACAGTATGATAATGCCCTGTGGAAAAATGCTCATACATTTTGATTGGAGAAAATATTTTGCTAGAAGTGGGTGAAGTGAATGAAAAGTTCCTATTATGCTGGGATGTTACAACAGTTTGACGTTACGTAGCAAAAACGTGAGGCAACGGATGACTGAAAATGAATTACCAAATTACAAAGTTACATTCTATGGTTACATCCAAACATCGTGACGATTAGCATAATAAATATGTCTGAGAAATATAAATGTGAAAGAGCTCCAATATGTCGTCCTCCGACTTTCAAGCATGGTGTATAGTTTCAGCCATACTAAACACTACCCTTCATAACTGTTTCAAAATGAGCTATTATTGTTTCATAATTAAACTTCAAATTAATTGATACACCAGTCAATCATAACGTCAACGTTTCCGTGTATAATAGATTTAATTTCAGAGCAACCATTTGCAATTGTATTTTCATTGAATTCAATTATACTTACTGGTAAAAGATAAATAATAAAGTATGTTTTCGAATTTAATTAAAGTTTTGTTTGAACTTGTAACATGAATAATAAAACAAAGTGAAATAAAATACTTCAATTTTGGTAAACTTTTCTCTTCGGCTTTCTCTACTTTGCTGCTACAAAGGTGGCAGCAGCGGTGGGATCTTTTCCTACACACTCGTACATACACACAATGTGCTTCGCTGCTTGCAAAGTACCAGTATTATGTGTGAGCGTAGTGATCTATCAACAGTGTGACGATCAACATGCACAAGCTCGTACGTAGGAATTCCGATCACTTTTATCCGCCGCTCTTAGTCCTACTAAAAGACACCGTGTATATTTTATTTGAAGCCTGTGAAGCGTGTTTATTTGCAGCGTTCACGGCACGAGGAAAGAGCGAACAAACATCGGGTTTCGGCGCCACTGGGCACGTTATGCATACATTCACCTGAACACATGGCTGCCCGTGGCACAGCCGCCTCCACCGCCACCACCACGTTGATCAACGCATTCAAATTCATTCTAATACTCTTTGATTATGCAATTCTCAGAGCTAGCTGGCAAGCTTCTGCTGGGACGCGAACGAGGGGTATGATATACATATTCAACGCGAATCGTCGAGTGACACTTGGGCCTAGAAATTGTGCAAGTGACACGGCAAGCACGTGGGCTAATACATGAGGAAAATGACGAAAAGCCACTGACGAAGGTTTCTACAATGGATATCTAAAGAAAAGAGGATCACGGCACGATACTAAATGGAAGCGTGAAATGAATTGCCTTCTTTCCGTAAATATATGGTATTTTTTAGATAGGTAAGTACCTCGCTTCCCTAATAGGCACCGAGCACAATGCTTGGAGAAGGTTGAGTCTGTTATAAATGGCAATAAATGTGTGTGACTTGAACTGCAAACTTTAAATTAATACACGTCCTTTCGAAAAAGATAATTCAAATGATATACCTGTATTCATGGTTTGTAGAAAATGCTGTACCCCATAGTATTTCGTGTTTCAAAAATGTAATTGACGTTGCTACTTTGCAGGCTGTTATCATCACAATTTCTTACGTTGAATTCATAGCTGTCAAAAAGCGAAGTTAAAAATAGCCCAGTACTTTTAAGCGATTTTGTCCCCATGGGGTTTAGCATTTTGGCTACCCATGTAGGTTGCACGGTAAACGTGCTTGCACACGCTACGTCATAGTAATCTATTTTCTCGCGCGTACCAGTTACCTAACAAAATTCAATTTAATATCTTCCCAGCTTGTTCCGCCAAGATCGTGTATAATGCGATTGTATGTTGTTACAAGACGCTGAGACGTCGCGACGCGTACGGTACATGCGACGACGGCGGCGGTAACTCGCGGTAACCGATGTCGACATCGAGACGTTAATCACGAATGAACGCCAGTGACAGCTGCGTTGACATCGATGACGTGTCGTGCGACAAACGCAAGGACGCACTTCATTAGCACTAGTTTAGCAAGACGTCATAGCTTGGTGTCGATTTAACCAGGTTTGCCGATTTCCCTAAAGCAACACTGTTCGCATCGAACCTAGAATAGAATCGAAACTAGACTGGATGAAATTCGACTCACCATTTTCCAACTAGACTTTCCATAATACTGTATTTATAATGGCTGGGTTTGTTTTTAATTACAAGTGAAGCCTTTTTATGATGAAATGTATCTCATCTCATCTTTACACCATATTTCGTTTGATCTCCCGGAATTCTTTGATGAGATTGAGTTTGAATGTAACGATGATATCAACTCTGCAAAGGATCCTAGACCTCGAGTGAGATGTGGATGTAAGGTAAGCATGAGTGACAGGTGAACCGGATAGAACCGGATTGAACCGGATAGAACCGGATAGGAGCGACGCCGGGTGATGGATGGTCGGCAGCTTCTCTGCGTGGCACTGCTAGCGCTAGCGAGGGGCAGGCGTCTTGCAAATAGAAGCGAATAGCGCGTGATTCTCCAGATAATTGTCCACGAAAGATCGTCGAGGGATCAAGTTGTCGAGAAAGAAATCGTCGAGAGATTTATCAAAGAGGGTGTCAGGTAGATGAATCAAGTTATCTAGTGTGCTTCGTACCAAGCTCCTCTCATCGCAGCTTGAGCCCTTTTCTTCATCCAGGTCGGATGACAAAATGGAAGCAGCCGTCCGTGTTCACATCAGGAAACTGACAACTACACATGGAGGAGGCTCGTGTTCCAAACCAACATGATGGACCCGGGCTAGGTACCTTATCTACATTGCCATTGGTTTGACCGTCCAAATAACAACATGCCGACCACACGCTGGTTTGCTTCTCTGTGTCGTAACGTGTTAAGAGGGAAAAGATCTGTAGTCATAAACTTGAATGTGCTGTTAATAAACATGGCCATGGTTAATGCATCTAAGTAAAGAAAATAATACGTGACGGTATATTAATAAAAATTTGAAATGAATGTAGAAAAAAGAACGGCAGAGTCAAAAATTTGCCTGTGGCGCTGAAATGTGTCTTTAAATCTGGAGACCACAAGATAACATGAAACGTACACCCTTCCATACAGCTTCTCTTCCAGGAAAATACCTAAAAAAGACGCAATTTTCGGCTCAGCTTGCGATCAGCCCTCCCGGGCGTTTTGAAGCCAAGCCCCCTCCGCCGACCGTTCTATTTTGTTGCTACAACGTGCACAATTTCGTGAAGTCACTGTAAAGTTGTGTGAAATGGCGCATAGTGTAATTGCAAACAATTAAATGTTTCTATGCATAATGTTTTAGTAAGTACTTGAGCTTATTCTGTTGACGTTTGAGCTAAGTGCTCGTGAATTCAGAATTCGTTTCGAGTTATTTTACTCGCGGTACGTGCTCTCCGAGACAAGTCGCCGCACGAAATGAGGATGGTACTCAAGCGATTCGAGCTAGAGATCCGTACAATTTATAATGCCAAGTAAATTGGAGCGCGATTGTGTAAAATTGTCACTTGAGATATCACTCGTTCCTCTTTACCTAGCTTAGGTCTTTCAATGGGCAGTGACACGATAAAGAGTGGTGCTTATTAGAAGCGACTCGTTATCCGTGTACACAATCCTAGACTTCCGGAGTTCGGAATAGAAAATGTATTACAAATTAACCTTGGCAACATGCAAAAAAGCACCTCCTCCTGTGGCTAATATCACGAATGGCCATAAAAAGCTTCCTCGTCTCTTGGCAACTAACATTACGCACAAAGTGTGCGCCCAATGCGTGTCCTCGTTATTCGGTCGCTAACTGCGACGTACATTGACGCACTTAGCGTCGTTAGAGAAGACGACGCAGCCTCGTGTCGCCAAACACGTCCCTGGGGCAAACACACAGCGGAAGCCAATAGAACACACACGAGCCAATAGAACTACTGCACCATGCAAAGTCTTAGCTAGCATTCCAACGGCCGGGTTATTGCACAAATACGATCTCCAGTTTGCACAGTCGAGCAAAGTAAATAAGACGTAAGAAAATGGTCGGAAGTTGAACCAAACTGCTCGTTTTGTCGTATTTACGTGGATAGTCGCGTTTTCACGTCACGCGTTTTGTTTCTTTCCGATAAGAGGTGACTTTTTTGAACATATTGAAACGTTCATATTTCTATAAATAATTTGGCTAGATTTGATCCACGGCCTGGTATCTGTGGGTAGTAGAGGAGAGACAAGTGGCAATCTTAATTTATGGAACAGCCGAGAAATGGCACCTGGCTCAAATCATTTCTCAGGGTAATTTTAGACGTGCGTTCGGGAGAGCAATATTCTTTTTGGCAGATTTCTCGAATTGTGAGAGAAGATTGTACAGTTGGTTACGTTCTTGATGGAGAGCTCAAGTTGAGACGTAATTAATAAACCAATCTTCTCAAATCGAGCAAACATTCTGCGAGGAAAATCTGAGAAAAATAATTTTAGTTTTTCCAGTAAACTATACACATTAATATACAGTCTCACTCAATAGAAGTAAGAGTCTGTTACTTTTGAAGGCTGGTTGCAAAGATTGAGTTCCGAAGCATGTACAGTATCCCCTTTACGAGACGGGTAATTAAAACTGGTCGCTCTATTATCTCAAAGACGATCGTTGAATTTGTTTCATTTTTTATGAAAAGCCATGAAAAGTTTTATACATTTTGAAAGCTGTATGAAAGTTTTCTTTGTTAAGTTCTATTTCAAACCCCTGTGGCCATAATTACCAGCAACGGAAGAGTATTCAGAATGTTTCGAGCTAAAAAGCCACGAATAATATTTTTACGCGTTTAATCTATTCAAAAAGAATCCCCACATATATTATTTATGACTTTATCTTTCTGAAAACAATTTCAGCATGTGTACACTAAAACCATTTAAGAATATAGAGAAAAAAAGCGAGTGTTAACTATAGTATAGTTAGTGTAACATGGAATAAAGTATTTAAGAACAAAGCTCCAACCTCGCAAAAAATCTCGTTTTATTAATTAAGAGTTCGTTGAAATGTTGTAACTTTTAAATCTCAAAAAATGGATATGTAAGCATTCCGTGACAGCGAACATGCCTAGGTATTGTACTGGAACAATATTACAACGCCATTCACGACATCTCAACATTCTCCGCAAATTTCCTTGCAGTTGTCGTGTCATGGCAGCCGAGCGACGTCTCGAGCGACGTCCCGTGCAACATCTCCAGCGTCGCGACGGTCAAACCAAATCGACGTCGGCATTGATCTTGACCCAGCTAAACGTCGTCCGAGTTTATGGCGCACTAGAGCCGGCTATGGGAAAGGTGAACCGGGCAAGCAAGAAGGTCCACCATCTATACGTGAACAGAATCTTCCCTATATTATGTTACCTTTAAAGCCAGACCAGCATTCTATCTCTTTCTTGCTGGCGACAGTAGTAAAGTCCCGTTTTTAATTAACTATGCAAGGATTTCCATGTCAAAATGTGAGAACCAATTGTTTTAATATGAGCCAAAATTATTCCCTTTAGATATTCGTTCTTTAGCAAGGTTTCATCAATACAAATATTGATCGACGCCGATGTATTTACTACTTACTTATGATTTAAATGCATTCAATTTTCATAAATTTCCAGACAAAATGATACTTTTCCTGTTATGACTTAAACGTTGCACTTGTTAAAATGAGTTCAGAAGGCAAAACCTCGTTATGATTCCTTCAAGCTTTACATCATCGGTTAAGTACTTGGTCAGAATCTACCGGAAAATCTGGGTTGCTTATGCCTTCAATCGAATGTCTGAGGTCACAGTTAGTGATATTCGCCAGGTGAGGTGATTGCCAAAGGTGTCACGCAAAGTGGCGCAGCGGCACGGAGTACTGCGTTTTGCCAGGGTGGATGTGGGTTTATATCTGTGTCGTGTGCTCGTGGGCTGTAAATGTGAATTGGGCGAGAGGTCACCCCCCATGGGACGCAAACAAGCTGTTCACTTTCATCAAAGGTGACATTTTATTCATGAGCAGCGTGCACAAGCCGTTGGTTGCTGTTTAAGCGGTGACTGAGTAAAGAAAATCTCTTATTGCATTGAATCGATATTGGCTTCAAAGGATTCGCGCTTTGAAACTGCTTCGAAGACGTTATTTTAAAAGAGGAGCCCACTGATGAGACGCTTAAATGAAAAAAAAATCTTTCATAACGGAGACTCGATAATCTTTGAGAAAGTTTTCGAAAAATAAGACATCTAACCGAGTACCGAAATGGCAAGCAATGTGTATAAAGTTGAGAAACTGGACGTATCGTTGGGTATTAGTATTCCATTAGAGAACGACTTGGCTGTTGAAAATGAAGGCAACGACGACTGGGAGGCGTGGTTGGAACCCGTGTCGGCGTCTTATCCAGTTGCCAAAGGCGCGTCGCGACGCCGCTGACGTATGGACGACGTTTGATGCCCGTTTGGCTCGACGTTAGGGTGGACACGACAAAGGCGACCGCAAGGTTCCAGATCGGTTATAATTCAAACAAGCAGTGTGTTCTTGGGCGCATTCATCATTGGTGTCAATTTACATTTGGATGAGCGATAAATCTTTGAGGAAATTTTCAATCCTTCTCCGCTCACTAAGAGAGAAATGCGACATTCACATGCGGCTTCTATCTACTGAAGGTAGAACGTGTAGAAAACAAGCTATTATTTTCCGCAATGTTAAAGCCTTTCATTTAGCAGAGGTTTGAGTTATGTCGTAGATTAAAATTTGCGTTTGTTCAAAGAGATCAAAGCCGAAAGATCAGGAAAGAAAAAGGGCATTTTCGTGTTGGATTCCTCTACCATAAAGTAAAAACTTACCATTGTGTTAGGCTAGGTCTAACACTTGGCAATATTCCCTAACGTTTCAGATAAATTCAGGCCCTCGGCTATCCATTTCATCACGGTTGCTTTTTACACGACGCTCAATGGCTGTACTAAAAGAACCTTCGGCAAGAAAAACTGTTAGTCAGCGAAAATGCGTTTAAGAGAACTGAGGACTTATTAACCGTAATCTTATTTTATCTGTGAAATGTGGAGCTATGGCGTCCTATACTGCACTGCACTATAGATGTCCTCAACATGGGTTTCTGCCCAGGCCACCATAACCTTTTTTATCGTGACAGCCGTGCTTAGTCTGTCCAGTCCGAAATTGTTTAGCAAATAGCCACCAATTTATTTGCTAGCTAGCTTAAACGAGATGGGGGAAATTAATTTTTGGGAAGAGATTCGTTTAGAAGTTAAGTTTATACCATCCTATGTTGCTTGTTATACAATTTGATTTATTCCCTAGACTGGCTGCGCACGCATATCGATTACTTCACATTCCTCTGATCTACGGTAGGTTTATTTTCATGTTTCCATTTGCGAATCAATAGTTTTCGGTTAAAGTTTCATATCCGTGTTGAAAGGAGTACAACTTTAAGTAAATATTTGACATCATAATAAAGCTAGAGAATTTTTGATATAGTAATTTCCTCACGTCACGGCAACGGTCAACCTTCCATCTCGGAAGTTAAATAAAACTTTGGTTTTACACCGCCACGTTAGAATACACGTAATTCTTTGCAGAAGACTCAGCTTTCAATATTGCAAGACTTTCAACAGTTTCACAAGGTCCACTTTTATGTTGGTACGACAACTTTCACGTATTCAGTTTGGGACGAATGGAGTTGCGTGAAATATACCAAATATAGTTTGAACAAAAATGCTTCAATGGACCCAGCTAGTAAATTTTGGATCGTTCATTTAGGATACTCTGTACAAAATCCTTTACATTCTATTCCACCCTATAACCCTTTGCAATAAAATAAATATATCTCCTACATTTATCCTATACGTACTTTATATTTACCCGTTATATTTTCACGAAATATTTTCGCAGTTTGTACACTAGTCTCTCACACCAAGATATTTAACAGATCAATTGAATTTTTGACTAGAGAAGCAGCCATTTCATAGCCTTTCTTGTAGCGTATCCTTTTTATTCAAAGGCTTGCTCGTAATATTATTATTGCCTATACAGCTGCGAAGCGTGCGCGTGTTGCAATTGACACGGGATGAAAGAACACCAACGAGCACAGCAATCCCGTCCGTGTAATATCCCACCGTACGGGAATACAAGAAAAGATAAGGTAAGCATTGGCACGCCCAAGTTCACGCTTTTGTGTCTAAGCTCACTGCTTAATAATGCCTTTTCATTAAGATTATTCGCTGGCGCAATGTTAAGAGGTTATGAGCCAAATAGAAAGAAATGTTAAAAAGCCACGAGCAGAAAGGCGACTGATGAAAATATCTTATTCTCGCTTCATAAGTCCCGTCTTAGAAAGTTAAGCTTACGTTTTAGGTGGTTTTATGCAGAATAATTAGCATTGACGAAATATGCGCGTACGCGTAACTTACTTTAGCCTCGAAGAAGGGAAAGATTTAAGCTTGGCTCTCATATTTTTATAGAGGATAGTGTAGATGCCATATTGTGACGACAAATGATACAGTAACAATATGTTGCTATTTTTTTAAACGGAAAAAGTGATAAAAAAACTTCCATCAAATTGATTTTCTTCATAAAAAAAACGCTCGAATTCCTTTTTTCGTGCTGTATTGATCAGATTTGAATTGAAGGCTTCGTATACCTACATGCGTCTAATTAGGGGCTATCGCTGTAAGGGATTGGAGCACGCACTCTTCTTCCAGATAAGGGGTCCTCCTCCATTATCCCTGAGCGAAAAGCATGCTTCCAGCAATAAGTAATAAAAGAAGGTGCTATTAAACACGCTTTATTAATTTATGCCACCAAGCTGGCTCGCGATGGTATTTCCTATGCGTGAGAAGAGAGGAAAGTAGTCAAGACTGCCATTAAAGAAGACATCAAGAAAGAATTTCACCCGCGTTTTATAGTGAATTAAGTGAAATTTTATTTGGCCCTTTTTGTAGGGAATCCCGCTCTACTGCCTAAAAGTATCGTAAAGGTTCGTCTCTTACTGTTAACCTGACTGCATTTGGGGCATGGGGGAATGGTCCTTAAGAGGTTCAACAATTTCTTTTTATTTTATGTAAATTTTAATATTTCCATTATAATTCCAAAAACAATAATATTATTGGAAAGAGACATCACACATATAGGGAGCTATTTTCACTCGCTGAAAGCCACGTGTGCCTTAGAGGGATGAAAGCCATTCTCTACACAGCTTACATACATATTACGTCGGTTGTACCTACTCCATAAACATTTCAAAACTGCTCCCGGGGCCTGACTCCATAATATTTCCAGGAGAATGTGAATTCAGCAGTAGAGTTGCCCCATAAATGGTGTAATTTAAAGAAATACCGCGTCGGTCTGATACTGGATTCAGGAGAATAATGATCTTGTTAATAGGATCTGATAAGGTGATCAGTATTCTGTACGAGCAACTCGTTTCTTACACGTAACGTTATAATTAAGGTAATTTGTCGCCATTTACGTGAACCGCTGGAAAACGTACTCAAAATAAGAGATCGCGGCCTCCCAAGCAGGGCTCTTCATATTGGAGCATATTTTATTGTCCAGCAAATACACATTTTGTGCAGGTTTAGAATAATATGTGTTCCATGGCTCCACCGTGTGGCAGAGCCAAAAAGTAGAAGGCCATGTCTTGACAGAAAATATTTTATTTGGCTTATCAGTTGGCTCTGCGCTTGCACGTGGAAATCGTATGAACTTGGAGATATTTACTGTAGGTGAGTCAGATATAATTTTGCACCAAAATATGAATCTTTCAATATTTACTTTCAAAGTAATAACATTTATTTAATGATTAATATTTTCTGTAAAGTACACAAAAGTTTTTGGAGATTTATGGCGCTTTTAATTGGTACCTAAATATTGACTGATAACAACTGCTCATAATAGTAGAGGAAGAGTAGATAATGTTTTGCGAAAGGTGCTATAGCGAATTTTTATGATCGTATCCGGGCCAATAAAGGTTTAAAATACGAGTACCCGGCAAATTTGGCTCAGTTTTATTTGAAAGCAATCAACTTGGCATAATTATCATCAAGAAACTAGGGTGACACTATTTCTTTGTCAACGACCGCCTCTCCTTCCTGTGTAACAAGACTAGGCGCCGGTCGAGTCCTTTAATCCACTCAATCCGTCGTCCAAACAGAAGGGCTAATATATTCATACATAGAATGTCCATTTCACCTTACTGCTTTACCCCAGCCACAGTGCACGAGGACATTTGAATAATAATCGCCACCGCGGCCGCTGCTGACGCCGCTGCTTCCTGGATTAGCCGTCTAATTTGCCACTCTTCCCTGGAGGCACTATTGTGGTCTCCCGGATTCTATATTTGAATATATCGTCTGGACGCAAGACCCGCGCGGGACTCGCCCTAGATGTGTTACTTGTACGAGTGTGATATATAGGTATCTAAATTCCAAATTACGGAACAATGTTGAATTCTGAGACCTGGCACCTCCACCAAAGCGTTCAAAGCTTTCATTCTTGTTTAGATTTGACATTATAATTTCGGAATTGAAGATTCGAGATTTTTAAAGGTTATTATCTGCAATAATAATTTTGAAAACTTCAAAAATACTTCGTATACTCACACAATGGTAGGTCACAGTTCGCATCTTCGCCCGAGATGTATTTTAACGATACACTTACTAATATTTGCATAATCTACAGCAATTGAGCGGTGTCAGACGAGAAAAATGTAATTGTTTGGCACGAAACTTAGGCCTAATTAGCAAAGCACTTTGCCGAACGCTTGCTCACATTCCTTTGGCCAACAGTACAATTCCCCCGCACGGTTTAATTCTGTTCGAGTTATTTGCATTATTCACATGAGAATATTTAAAATTAAGTCTTACATAATTATTCAAATCTCTCGCTTTAACATAACATTTGTAATTCCAGCGTGAAACAAAAGCTGGCAGTGTTCATTTCGTCAAAAGTGTGGCCAGTTTTATTGCATGCACGAGTAACGTACTGTACTGTGAAGTAGGACCCAGCAATTAACTTGTGGACTCTCCGCAGGTGTACTAATGCACGACGTTATTACGTCAGTGATACTATAATCTAAGCCCTTGTAGTGTCTCTAATTAGTGATTTACCGTCCCAACTACCTCTCCGTGCCATTTCACTGACACCTTTTAACAAACCTAATCAAGATTCAAAGCGTTTGACTTTGTTGGCTGGCGTTTGAAAATAATGAACGCTCTTCGTGGGGGCCACCGTCCGTAGTGTCCAGGCATGGGAAGCGTAAATAGAGGCGTGTGTAGAGTCAGGGAATAGACACCCAAAGGCTAGCAGCATTACACATCGCACACGATTTCGTCAAAGATGATATTTTAGTATTGCTTTTAAAGATAGCCTTGGTGATAGAGCGGGCATGTTGGCAACGTGGTTCGTTATTATTATCACGATGACATTTTAAAAATGTGTAGGAATGTATTATGCAATAAGCCTTTGTAGGCGATCGTATCAAATTATTGTTTTATCCTGGAACATGATTCGCGTCCTTTGAAATGGTCTGAAATGCTTTGCGGATGAAAGGCAACACCAGTGTGGGAACGTCTTTTTTGGTGTTAAGGACGTAATTTGGTCGTCCGCTCGGAATAGAAGGATTCAACTGCGATTGTAAAACGAATCGATCTCGTGCGCTGACCGAAATGATTATCATTCGTACACTTGTGATAGCGAATTATAATTGTTTCGCTGCTGGAAACAAAGCAAAACAAAATATACTTCTTGCACAAAAGCTGTTTTCGATTAAAACCATATCGCATTGGCCGGATAACAAAAAGCCTTTTGTCATAAAAACATTACAAAAAAACTATAGATAATGAATTATTGATAAATAACCTATTGGCTATACAACATCTGAAATAATGGCTTGTAAAGCTATCTACCATTCGGAGAGAATGGTGGTCGCTACCCCTAACTCCACCCCCCCCCCCCCCCCCCCCCCCCCCC
>QKMV01000471.1:0-22506 GCA_003287335.1 Lednia tumana
GGGGGGGGGGGGGGGGTGGGGGCGGGTATGTTTCGGGAAAACTTTCGGGATGTACGCTATGTTCTCCCGGAGGATTAATTAGGAGAACGGGCGCGCGGCCGCACCTCGGTTGAAAACTTCTCGCCATCGCTAGCGCCGAACGTGTCTTAAAATCTTCTCTTCGACTACACGAACTTTTATATATAAAAAAACGTCTTCTTCGCATGCGAATTAGTACGTCATTATTTCAGCTCGTGTCATGACCAGGTCCGCTGACAGCTTGAGGGGATGGGAGGGGAGGAAGTGGGGATGAGACAACCAGACAAAGGGAAGAATCTTTCCGCGATCTAGTCATAATTTATAGTAACAAAATCTAATAAAACTTCTAACGAGTGGCAGTTTTGTGAATAACGCTGTAAAATTAGCTTTGGCTGGAGGAGGGAAAAAAAGAAGAAAGAAGGCATGAAATTTCTATGGTGGATAAAAATTATAATGCTATATCAAGTGAACGATAAATCATTCTACCTTGAAACTATTTCAATTCAACTCCGGCAAATTTAATTAACTTTTAACAATCCTGATTAATTTATCATGAAGTTCTGATTGAATTCCTTGGAGAAGGCAAACTAGTTGGGCAACGCGTGCAAAGGGGTAATATTTACAGCTCAATATACTTGCAAATTGCACTGCTTGCCAACTATTTTCGAAATTTCTTGTCTTTGAAATTGATAGCTATTCATCACTAAGCGAAAGAGCGAGTGGAAAAATACCACAACCATTCAAGAAAGAATTGGCTCAACTTTAATTACTTTTCTGTGAAAACAACAAGAAAATTAGCGACGCTAAAACAAAATAATGTTTTAATCAGCTATAAAGTACATTTTCTTAAACCAAAAACACTGTAAACCACCCACCTTGTTACATGAACTTGCCCACAATTAATTAGTCATGAAAAAGCACACCGATCCCCATTTTGCAAGGTAAAAAATAATATTCATTCTCTTGTTAATAATTGCGCTTATTACAATATCTTCTCGTTAGTATTTAAATATAAAACAAAACAAGGCTTTTGTTAGTAAAAACAGCCCGTGGTCTTCTTGGCTGTTTAACCCTGGAACAATGGCTCTTTATACCTCTTTATGCCTCTTTATGCTTATTTTACATCCCTTTCTCTCTGTCCTCTCCTTCTCACCCTCTGTTTTACTTCATCAAATTGAGCCGAGATGCTGACGCCACCAGCTAGACTCACTGCTGCGATAATTAAGACTTTTATAGCATTTTATTTTAGAATTGATGCCTTTCTGGCACTCAAAATAATTACTTTATGAAGAGAAAATGCTGTCGGTTATTGCCGTTTAATGGGCAAGAAATAAAACTAGGCGCTGGCTTAAATTTGTGAGAAACCTGATCAAGCAGCGTGTCATTCTTGGAAATGTATACTAATTTGATGCAGTAATAATCTGCAATAAAATGTCAACTACCATGTTTAATTACACAGAGCGGGGGGCAAATTGTGACCGACTAGGATGGAGGTGCCGGGTTTTCAAGACAGGAAAATGCAGGCCACAAGAGGTCGCTCGAAGACCGAGTCGCATACAGAAACTTCGCAACTTTCTTTCTATTTCTAGCAAATAATTTCGAACGCTTTCTGTTTACTCTTAACAACCGTGTTCGGCACGGCATTTGAATCTTAATCTGAAAGATTTCCGTAATGTCCTGTTCCCCTAGGAGCAATAATTAGTCTTAACATCGTTGCCACTGGCTCAAGAATCTCAACTAGATCGCTATGAAGTCCCTTAGTGCCAATTACGCTTATATTGAAGACGGGGCTTCGACTACAAATTCACCTCCGCGAGACCGAAACTAGTTCCCCCCGGGGAGCAAACTCATCCAATATTTATTTGAACTTTGGTGTTTTCAGTTGGGCCGATCCCCTATTTTGTCCGGGACACCGAGAGACCTAGTAATAGGCCAATTCCATTGTCATGGTCCTTGATGCCCTATGGGCATTAGTTGGCAATAAAAGACACTTCCCGGTCGTTCAAATTGTCACACCCTGGACTTGTCTATAGCGAGCACACATCTTTGCGTCTTTATTTCGACTCTCGTTCATGACTGCGACATTTTAATCATTCAATGATTACGTGTTACACTTTGATCTCTAGAGACTTGCCAGTAACTGTGTAAGTACTGAACAGCATTATAAAATGATGTTTGCGAAATGACGCTGGGGACACACAGTAAATTTACTCCACTTCCCTAATTTGTGCTTTTTTGGTTTCGTGGTAGGGAGAAAAAGTAATGTAGGCATCCCATGCAATTACTAAAACAAAGGGTTTACATATTATGAAACGGGTTTTTTATAGCACGCTAGGTGACACGTTGATTAGAACAAATACATTCACATATCTTTCACGATATTTTATGGTGAAGTTTTCACGTGCTATGCGGAAAAAAACACGAGTCAAACTTTTATTTGAAATTATTTCCTTAAAAGCCGTAAATTTTCATGTGAAAGAAGACTTTTTCAAAGCTATATATAAAGAGACCGGCTTAAATGATCGACTTTATTCACACACAATGAAGGAATAAAAGCCGTTGAATTTATGCCGAGTTAATGTATTGGTCCATTGATTGGCGTCTAGATTTCACTGCAATTGGTAGGGAATTCAACGGCTCCAGGAGTGGAAACAATACGCGCAATCCATTAAATAGACAGCCAGATTCTCTTTTTTCCGTCCACTCTGTAAGCGTTTTCAACAGTTGAGTGGCCGAACGTTTCCACCGATTACTGGCACGGATTACGTTGGGCGACACCACGCAACGGACGGACAGACGGACGAATGAACTGGTCCGGATACATTATTAACTAATAGACGCATGTCCGGCAAGCGGGGGAGTAAAGTGATGTGTTCGTCGAGGATATTTAGTCCACCCTTTGCTTCATCTATTGGAGTGACACCCATGCCATGCCACGCCACGCCACGCCATCTCTTCCCAGGTCCTAATGCTACACACCAAAGGTTTTTGCGACGAACGGCAATCGCAGTTCTTTTGACAAGCTTTCAAATAAACAAAACTCGATTACGGAACTCGGATGATGAAAGGATGCTGTTGCATTTTACTCTTATTTCTAAGCACTTTTAGCTGAATTCGATAAGGGATCGCTTCAAAAGAAATTAGTCTAATGGATATATGAATCCGCGGAATGTATATACTATATTATTATAGCTAGAGGAAAATTATCCGTCATGCGTGATTCGTATCAAATCAGCTAACTTCGTAAATAAATAAGAATATTTCGATTGACGGGGATATGGAAGTGGTTTTACTGTAAAAATATCGCTGAAAAAAAAAACTTGCTCTTCTCTCTGATTTGAATCGTACAGCAAAATAACCAAAATTCACCGCGTATTTCTGCTTGCTACGACCAAAGCAGCAAATATTTCCACAACAAACTCATACATCTGTGTATTATGATCACAGAGAAGGGATATGAAGCTGGAATATAAAGCGATGGTATACCAGCGGCGCAACTACGGCTCCAGGGCCTTACCGCAAAATATTTTAAGAGTCGCCCACACGGCTGTGGAAAGCAGGCAGGTATGAATTTGCGCCCTGACCGTAGCAGACACGTTTTATGTCCTAAAAATCGAACTAAAACGTGGAAAATTATCAGTGTATTGAGGATGAGTAAGTAGAGGTACCTGACTAAAGTTAGTGTACAAAATTAGGAAATTATTTATGGTTGCGATTGGTAAAAAGTACCTCATTTTAGTAATGTTTGGACACTTATTGCGGTTAACTTAAGTGCGTCGATGGGATTTGCAGTTTACTCAGGTACCTCTATTTTTCCTCTTTTAGCACACCGAATTTTTTCAGAATTGCATTTGCATGTTTGGGGCACAAAGAGTCTCGGACTGCGGTCCATTAAGCCGATGAAACGAAGCCCCTCACGATGCTGGAGAGGCATAGGGCTGCTTCAATGCCAGCCGAAAGTGGTCATTTCCATATTATTCTATTCTATGTTCATCTTTCCATGCAAGCAGTATTTAACTCCATGCTCTTTCTTCACCCATGTGCAGCTTTTATTTGTATTTTGTACTTAATAATTTTAAGATTAGAATTCAAGCGTGAATATTTAAGACTCCTAAATTTTCAAAAAAAACTGTATGGACACTGGGTTTGAATGCTAAGAAATCCACTACAACTTCCCAACGTTTCGTAAAGTATGCTCCTTACTTCTTCAGGGGTTAATCGTATCTGACAAAAATCTTCTGTCGTAAGTTTATAACCAGTTTTTTTGGAAAACTAGTACGAAAATTAGGATATAGATTTAGTCTAAATAATTTTATGATTCATACATTATTTTTGAGTCTCCCACAGCAACGCCCCCCCCCCCCCCCCCCCCCCCCCCCCCCCCCCCCCCCCCCCCCCCCCCCCCCACCCTAACGAGCACGGTCACCGCTGGCCACAAGTTACGCCACTGCGTTGGTAGGTATTAGTTTCGTTTCTTACCTTTCCCACCAATGTGCGAAGAAGGAGACCTCCGACCATATAAACGTCATGTTCTTGAACTTATGGAGCTTATCTACCATGTTGTTGAGAATGTTCCTCGTCTGGTAATGGAAGTAGCTTTCGTACGTCTTCAGCCAACCGGGGTCGTTGTGCGAATGCGGAATCAGAATAACCTGGAACAAGAAAAAACCATCGTATCCGTTAGATAACTGAATAATTGATTATCGCGTCGATAAAAACCACCATTGATGAGAATCGGAGCCAGAACATTGGCTGTTATTATTTGTTATTGTACTACAGACAGTTATTACAAGCGTCCGCCCTAAGGGACGCTTAGCGCTAAGGTGGAGCTTAAGAAATAGCCTATATAGCCTGCATACAGAAATAGTGTAGTATTTCTGTAATTTTTTCTTTAGTGTTTTTCCTTGGTATTTGCTACACTTATTCAAGGTGTAACAGATGTACCTAACCGTACCGAAAGAATTTGAAATTGGCCCACAAACCAGAATGAGACCGAAGATTCAACAGAACGCAATGAGAAACATCTCATCAGTCAATTTATAGTTGAATTGAAGTTAGCAACCAGGACTATTACAATTTACAGTGATGATTTAAAAAATGTGTTCTGAGTATAAGGAAGCGCCGTGGGTTGAGACTATGTTGCGCTGGAGGACGCAAATAGTAGAATAATGTCCAATATATTTTCGTAAAAGTTATAATATGAATCGTTCCATGTAATTCGAAAATTATATTGTCATGGTTCAGTAGAACGGTTTGATCCACCCAACGAGAAAATCAAATCAAATCGGCATGACTTCTTTTCAGCAGCCACAAGTTGCTTACAGGCAGTGGCTTCTGCCTATACTTTATCTCACACAGTAATATGCATGATATCTCAATTCTCAATAGAATAACATTGAAACGTAGAGTTAAGCCATATGAAAAATTATTCTATTCCGTAGACAAACCATGTCATATTCCTCCTGTGAGGTCGTATTTGCTAATATTTTCCGATCTATCAACCAAAACGTAAAATATTTTTGTATGTCAACGGTATATAGAAGAACGGAATAAAAAGCCCGAAAACAGTGGAATGAGAAAACCAAATTCATCATAGTGACTACGTTAAAAAACCGAAAAAGTCTCCAGTTTTAATAGAGTTAAACACACAATGAACTGTCACGACGGCGAATGTATTTCCATTCAATTATTCTATATTGATGGCTGATTCATGCTAATTCAAATCAATAATTCACTCAAATAGCACGCGCAGTCCGTTGTCACATTTTACTCCACGTTCACATCGCCATGCAGCTTTTTTTTACAGTTGTGGTGACAAAAATAGTTGCGCGCCAAAATACCTTTTTTCCTAGCAACAAAATCTGGCCGATAACGACCCGTATGTGTCCAACCGCGGTGTAACCTTTTTGGAATGCATACACACAAGCATAGAACCAGCTAGTAGCTAGCTAGTCGACACCTGCTGTTGATGATATCTAGCGGTGACAGCCAGCTAAAGTTAATGTCCCTGGCTGGCTGCGGACGCGCGGATAGGATTATTGGGTCGTTGTCAGCTTGTGCCACGTTTCACCGCGTTCCATCCCTTGACAAGATGTCCCAGCCACCCTTACACCAACTGTTACTAACCACACGGAAAACATAGCCGGCAGCGCCGAAAGCCGACTAGCCAACGCCGAGCTGGATCTCATTTACCGTGAAGTGCACTGGAGCAAACGACGAGGGTGCACCGGGCTTCTGGACCCCTCGGGCAAAATTTTCAAAGCGCCCCCTCCTCCAAATACTTGACCTGGCGAGACCTGGGGCACTTGCAAATTTGTCCGGCGTTACTTTTTGTTTGGCTAATGGCAGAGCTTAAAAGTGCGGAAAAGGGTTTCGCACACTCTGGCTTTTTGAAAGCTGACGCGACTCCGAAATTCGCGTCACGACACATCCGCAGATTTGGCCAGCGCAACTTTTTATTTGTCATTTAGAGCAAACTACCGCTTTCATCCCAGCCGGAACTGTCTGCTGTGCAAAGAGTGAAGGTATTGCACGAACTTTTAATTTTGCTGTTAAATACTCAAATGTAAGCCTTTCCTTCTAAATTCGTGACACTCACAGTATTTCAACTGCATAAACACGTCGCATTCTAAGAACGGAAAACAGTTTCCAGTGCTTTACTAACATAGTTCCCATTTCTGGAACCTATGTGTTACCATTGCTAATCATTAGCGAACTGGCCTGGCTTGTATTTCTAGCCTGGCTCCTCGCACGCCTACGAGTTACTAAAATTGCACCCCTAATTACGCCCCCCCATTCCCGCCATTCCCCAAGAAGCTAAACTCTAAAGTCCGTTTCCCGTGAACCTAATTTCTACCGACGAAAATCCCTCCAGCAGATCTCCCCCGTTTCATCAATATAAACAATGTAATATGTCGTACATTATTATCTTCTCGCCGTCTTGGCACATTCAATTAGGAGGGATCGAATCAAGTAGTGTTCTGGTCTTCGTTTATTTCTCGCTCGATTTTACGGGTCTCGCTGTAGGTACAGTTTACGAGAACGAGATTTTAAAGAGGGCCATGTAATGGGGAAAGATCTTCTGGGAGGATATATGCAATAAGGAGACTCAGTTTAAGTGACATGTACTATAGTTTCGGCTCTGTGTGCATGTGGCCATGCTCATTTCATGCCACTCCAGGTTTGCAGTGAAGTAGACTGGAAGGGTTTGGTGACACTTTAGGGTGTTACTCTCTATAGTAACACAGACTTGTTTGAAAACTTTTTTAATTCTCATCACCGTTCATGACAACAGTAGTTAAGGTTCATATCAGGGGAGATTGCTTGTTGTTTTTTATGTTAAAAAATTAAAGAAGTTATGAAGTTGCAATTAGTCTTTCCGCGGCGTTGAAAATTGCATTAAAGTCGCGGTATAAAGAAAAAGTCCGCAGCCCACATTAGCATTTCGCAAAGAATAGGCGTACCAATTGGTGGCATCTTTAAATAGCGCTGAAATGCAAGAGAAAACCACGTGGATCAGTAATGAGTAAAGCTCCAGGATATTTCCAGGGAAACCAGGAAAAGGTTTTTCGTCTAAAGCTGCCGCTAAGTAATGGCCAATGACGGTCGTACAGAATTGCCCCGAGCAAACTGCAAAGTCCTCGTGAAAACAAAGCATCGTACACGGGTAGTGAAACCAAATCGATATTGAAATCATATCATGCTAAGTAGACTCCCGATGAAATGAAGTCACTATTTACCATAACACCTGTGGCAATTTTAAAAATAAAGCTGGCGAAGCTTTATTAAAAAATTGCTTTCACGGTTATACGGTACGACGATTCAAGTCAACTAAAAGATCAGGCAGAATTTTACCCCTGTTATTTGATTTGAAATCCCTTCTCTCTGCCTAGCCTAGCTGAATGGTTGGCTGGATGGCAAGGCACCTCATTCCACCTGAATCTCTCGACCCCATCCCACAGCCCCCAATTAAAATCCCGATTACGCCACGTTACGGAATACACCTGCGGCTCATGCGAGATATGCTCGGGATGAGCTGGTGGCCGCTAACCTTCTGTTGGAAAGGATTAGACACCCGCCTCGGCGAGGCGTAAATTCAGTAGCCTCCTATCATGCAAAATCGTCGTGTGTTACAGTCGTGCCTAGAAACTCGATGAATTCACGTTTTTAACTTTTGATAATTGCGTATTTTGAAAAAAACGGTTGATTATAACACTACAAAACCAAACGCTACGAAAAGTGGCATAACACAAAAAAATACTTGGGATGGAGAATCGCTTCGTAGTTTTCATTCAGAACACTTGAATTTGTGGAAAAGCTATAGTAGACCGATTGGTTTTAGGGTTGAAAAACCTAGAAAATTTTCAAATAAGACCATGTATTTCTAAGACCAGTTCGGGCTCGTTTTGTCGCTTTCAACCCTTGAGGTTACAAAGTAATTTCTAACTCTTGATCGAGTGCATATTTAATAACCTACCTACTGCTTTGTTGCGCATAGAATTAGTTTGCGTATAGGTATAGCTTACGTCTTTCTAACAAGACATACTACTTTAACATCAGCAAAAATACAGCATTCTTGGCGCCGGTACATTACATTCGATATCAACTCTTCCTTCCAAAGTATAACGTTGCGCAAAGATTGACTTATCGAAGCATGTTACTACACACAGCGAATACCGCGTACGGCACTTCGAATGGTAATTTGCTTCTTAATATTACCAGCTTATGTCAGAGCCAATTTCAAAATATGCTCTATAAATTATTTAAAACTGTAGCCCCCTAATGTCTTGGTGAACGGAAGTGATGATAACTTTAGGAATCATAATTTAGGAAGTAGCTTGATTTACGAGGTACGTAATTCATGCGCGTTGTGTGTTGCCTATCTCTCGAAATGAAGGGGTTAGCGCCGTGGAGGTGAAATTTATATCACTTCGTGTTCAGTTAAAAGGCTATTTTTATAGCGTCCCTGTGCCGACGCCAGCATACACCTAAGTATAAAGAATAGTTATTTCCCCTTGCTAGATACTGAATCGCGTTTAGGCTTAGAGACGACATGTTGGCAGGGAAATTTGTATGCCAAGAAAATTTGTTGAGAAGAGTGTAACAAAATGTTTAATGAAAACCAGTCCTGTTGAGCATTTTTCATTTCTTTCGTCAGGTCATGATCGGTTGAGTGGATCACCGCACAACGGATTGATTGATGGTGTTTTCAGAATGACACCTTGTTGACCTGTTCTTGACCCCGGATTTGGTTGATCCTCATGGCCTTTCACAACTCGACGGACTGAATTAAACTCAAGCCGTGCAAGAAGAGGTGTTATAGTTGATTCACTTTGGCAATTTTATAGTTTAGTTAGCTTGAAGCATCAGATAAAATTACTGTACAACGCATTTGTCACATACATATTATCTCAGGTCCCCTTAACTTGGCGCCAAAGTAGCGACTATTTTGCATTGAACATTTTGGGCGAGCTATTAAACACTATATTGAAGAGACTACTTTAAGTGTTTATTAAGGAGACATAAAAGGTTTTCACATGATTTTCCTGTCCAACGCAATACTTCTGTTTACAACAGAACTGCTAGTTCACATATGTCTCACAATAGGTACCAGTTTAGCTAACAACTCGTTACGTGCAATGCATAATTTTTCATGTCATACTCGTAGGTATGTAAATTATTATGTAAATGATAAAAACATCCATAACCCACTTGTACCGGATATTTTGTACACGTTTATGTGCTTTGTTCGTTTAGGTAGACGTTTTTATATTTATTACTGCACTTGCTGCAACGGAAGTTGTAGATTGAAAAATCATACCATTATTCCATAAAAATAGATGCATACGATAAAATTGAGAATAAAATTCTATTACACGATAAGTTAATGGAAACTTTAAAATATGATATGAGCGCAATACATTATTTGCCATGTACAACAACCGATACCCATGTCCTTAATACCGTACCATATTTCATGTAAAGGGAATTTCAAGAATACCATACATTAGCTGCATGAGTAGAAAAAAAGCCACGTTCAATTACCGTCGTTGCATGAATATCGCATCGTTCATGATGAAAACATAACCGTTTTGGATCAATAAACAGCACAACGTGTGATTGTTTACATCTCAACAATCAAGGAGAGAAGCGAACAGCTCAAAATCAAGAAAAAACTTTTCCTTTTAACGGTAATTCTTTAAAAGCAGGCACTTACATGCTAATTTGGACCTAACATATTTATGACATGCAGATCGTTGTGATGGGCTGGATAAGTAGGGGGGGGGGGCAGGGGGGATGGAGAGAATTGCGACAAGGGAGGCTCCATGCTTCTAAACGCAAATAGATAATCACATTACATTTTCAGGAATTTACATTTTGAGTCGGAGCAAAAATTTTACACTGAGGATAAATAGCTCTATTTACGCTCATTCCTGCGTAGAAAGAGATAAATGCGGTATTAAGTGCCAATCAAAAGGGCACCCATCTCCAGTTTATGTGCGTATTGTCGTTTATTACGCACGCTTTTAAAGCTTAGAAGGTATGCGCATTAAAAGAATATACGACGACCCCGTAAACGGATTATATCTCCTATGTGATGAGAAGAGGCGCATAAAGCCAATAATCTTGGAATGCTAAGTTATGTATCTAATAAATGCACTTTGAAAAAATTGCCTAATGGCAAGGCATTACATCAAAAATGAGCTGGCAATATTGGATACTCGGCCCGGGACCTTCGCTGCACCATCTTGTTAATAAATTCCACTTCAAGAAGCTAATATTTTTTATGCGATAATATTTTTAATATGTAAGGTTTGGAGTGTTCTCCAATCTCGTGCTTTCGTGCCCTCTCGAACTCTGGGATATTGCACACGGGTATCAATCAGTTTCCACGTGAATAACTTTTACGATCTTCGTTGTCAGTCTTCAATCTTCATTCGATCATTCTATTCCATGTCAACAGGGGGGAAAGACGAAGCTAGAAATATTACATCTCTTCCAGTATTGACATCACATTGGCCCTATGCATGAGAATTGAGAATCTAGAGTTATTAGGAGAAGTGATTTACAGATGTAGAGTTTACTTTTCGAGGTGATATTGCGCAACAAAAGAGTTTCCATCAGGCGAGAGCAGACTGAATCTTTTAACGCGAATTGCGTATTGCGAACGCACAAGAGAGAATATAATTTGTTTTCGAAACAAAAAGACATAAACGTAAATAACGACGAGCGCCGAGTAAGCCCATAACGCAGTGCACACGCAGCGGGCGCGTTCTAATGAAAAAAAACACCGTTTTTGAGTTTGAGTTTTTTTCCGAGAATCAGTACGACTGAATTTTATGAAATTAATAGCACAGCACGTATTTAGGTGGTCGCGCAGCTTCCCGCAAAGCCAAACGGTTTATTACTGAGCACGAAAATGAAACCATTTAATCAGCCGGTGGTGACCAGATTTTCTCGACACACTTACTCAACAATTTTGAACGGTATTCAGGTTCACACAAATCGTGCGGGAACGTGCGCTCGAAAACAACTATCTTTAAAACAGATTATTTTCCGCGCTTATTTATGCGTTCAACAAATTCCTGGCAAGAGTTTCCTCACCACAAAGAGAAGGAAACTTCTCCAAGAAGTAGTTAAACACAGGTTTAAATTTCAATGTATTTTACATTATCTTTCACGTGAGGTACTAAATAAGTATTATACGTTATTAATGTACGCTTAGGCAGACAGGGTGAGAGTGGAGAGATGAAAGGTTTTATACACATTTTAGTTCATCTAAGCGTAATGTGGCTTGAGCTTGAGCAAAGGAGATAGAACTGGAGTCGAGGCAGCCTCGCAAAGGAGCGGAAGGCGTTTCACCCTCTTTGTTTGTTTGTTATTGCGTACACACTAGTTTGCGGCGCAACCGTGCGTGCAGTCGGCGGCGGTGCGCGGAATGCTTTAATAAAACTTGCTTTTACAAAAAAGATTTTTTTTAAGAAGAGACATTCATTAGGGTGGGAAAATGGTTAAGAGTCACAATGCAAGTGTTGGAAGCCACGCTCTCCACTTTGAATATACAATTTAATATGAATATATCACGCCAGCGAAAATAAGAAAATGCTTTGCTACTAAAAAGAACTTGGCAAACTTCAAAGAACTCGATTTCCCTTGAAGAAGGTCCGACTAATAAAGTGTCGATCAGTCCATTACGCGGAAGCCTTTTATGTACCATACCCGCAGCATTTAATGATTTGACACCCTCATCGCATTCGATTTGCATCCATTAGCAGAGACGACACTTCTTTCGTGTCAGTCTCAACAAACAGCGAATGAAAATTACACGGGTAACACGATTAGGCAACAAACACGAAGCGAACAGGCAATGTTAATAATTTATCTAGTGTAATTGTTTTATAATTGTACCTTTCAGTGGCATTTTGGGATGGGGAATGTTTTTGGCGATGAGAGTATAGAGACATTTTGTCGGGGTGAGGTTGTGTAAAGCTTTTAGCATAAACCACAGGCGAAGAGGAAATAACGCCCTCTTAAATGAGACGAGACGATGAACGGATGGCAAGCACAGGAGAGACGGAAGGAGAGCACGGCTGATATATACAGAAATAAACTTAGTTTAAAGAAGGTGGTGGGTGAACAAGTTCAAAGAAATTTCACGATAATAATATACAACATGCAATCAGAATCAGTTAAGCGCAAATATAATAAGCGTGGTTGTATCGAACCGAATGTAGTTAAGGCGGTGCAGTCAGCATATAGATATTATTTCATATCTTGTCTCTATTCGTGTGTGAGCTTCTCGCCGTGGAGAGAGAAAAGTTTGATTAGATTCATCAGTAAATGACGATCGTAACAACTGCAACGAAGAACTTTCCCATTTATTTTCCCGTCGCGTAAAAACATGTTGAAAGAACGGTGAAGGCCCGGCGCTGAAGTGGAGGTGCCATGTTTTAGAGCGATTTGTATTTCGGCCACGATTCGAAACGTTTACACAATATGGTATCCATATGTTCGTTGAAAAATCACACACAAGAATATTTGAAAAGTTGATCCAAACAAATAAGGAAAAGAAACTTTGATTTATAGATAAACCGACGGAATGAAAAAACTTATTGCATTATTGCATGTGCTGCATGAATAATACTGCTTTCCAAAATTCAAATAAAATAAGTAGACTACTAACGGGCAAACTAATTATGGATGCGGATTTTGATGATTAGTTTCGCTCCGTAAGGCTTACAGTTTCCAAACAATATAAGTTGCAGCTTGTTTAGCGTAACGAGCTTTTGACAGACTAGGTGAACAAGATGACCTAGCAGTGAAGCACAATGTATAGTAACTATGACATTTTGACGCCTCTACCAAAGGTTGACAACGAAGTCGGAGGCTGGAGTTGAAGAAAAATACACTACCTTATTTAGTGATGTAAATGTTTGAATATGACACAAAATGTTATGCCTAACTTCAAATTTGGCAACTAGGTTTGAAGGAATTGGGAGTTCAATAAAGTAAACCTTACTTCAGGATCTTTTTAAAACAACTCTCTTGTCCACATACACTCTGGACCAGAAGCCACAGCTGTCACATAAGCTGTATTTTGAAAATTATCCGCTCTATGCATTGAAAAGATAACTAACCAGCTGCGAATAATCACTACCTAACCTTATAAAATATGAAATATTAGAGCTGCAATTAGGCGCAAGAAAATTGTCTGACTATTGACATATTTTATTTCAGTGCAAAAATGTCGCTTACTGAGACATTGGAGTTGAAAAGTATGAAACCTTCTCTCTAGCAAAAACTTTAGCTGTGATGTAAAGTTGACAATAAAAATATTTGTATATACGTATATATTGAATCGGATATATTAGATGAGAATGATTTTGATATAATTGACGCTTTTCTTGTCGTTACTAGTACCAATCAAGGGTATACGGAAAGGCAACTCAATGGGATAACTCGATTGCTTCTCAACAACATATTGCAACAACGCTTTTCAGAAAACACTATTAGGTATAAAGAAAAAAAGAGAAAACACTTAGTTTTTTCTGAGTGTTGCCGACACTGAGTGTCTGATGTTACGAAAGTCATATAAGAAGCACTGGCACTAGCCAGTGTAATGGATGTCTTTGCCATTCCTAATGGTGTGCCATAATTGGCCGATTAATCAAATATGTTGTTCGCAAAATGATAGAGCTGGATCTATAAAATGACGTTGAGTTTTACTTTTATCTCTATAGAACTAAGTTTAAAAAAAAAACACGCCACTTTTTTCAAAGTTCCATAAAAAGTTATCCACGCTATGGAAAAGTTCATCTCTCAATAATATTATGTACGAAAGAAAATTAATGTAAATGAGACTCGTTTCATTCTGAGAACTATTATAGGTATTTTTTTATAAGGAAGCAACTTTTGCGGTCGATATTTCGAAACCGACAAACTCCCCCAAGTGATGACTGAAGTTGAAAATTCTAAAGTATACTACACCGCTACCATTACGTAAGGTGTTATCATTACCCTATTTATGCGGTGTCGTCCACGTCAGCAGCTAGGTGCGAAACGTGCGTAATGCCTGACAGATGGGTAGCCAGTGGGTGAATATAATTGTCATAACAATACACTAGGAAGACTATGCGTTCCCGTCAAGAGAGGTGTTGAGTTGCTTATGGGTGTCGACAGCGACACAAAATAACGAGCTTTAACAACGTGTCAACATCGTATAAGAGCGATAGCAAATATTGGATTGGGTTAATTCGAACGCTTTGTGCTCTACACTGTGTGACAGAAGAATGTTGGACGTTCGGTGGTGTGATGGTGTGAAAAGTTGTTAGTGGAATTCGCGGATGGTTTGTTCGCAATTTGGTCGCAGCCCGAGTATAATAAAAATGCTCAGTAATGGACAAACAGGGTGACGGGATGTATTTTTCCGCAGAACAAACGGAATTAAATTTTGTGACACGTGCTGTTGAACTGACGTTTTTCTCAAAATTCACGAAATACGGGTTTAAACATTTGAATGGGCATTTCATTGTTGTAGTGCGCCTAGAAAAAGGTGCGATTAACCAACCGAAAAGAAACTATTGAACGCTTTGCAGTTATGGCGCATGTGATGCAACAATTTTAAATTAAAGTTGCGTTTAATCAAACCAGTCCAAGCGTACATGAACTTTGATATAGTTTAACACTTTTAGTAAATTGAAACTTAGTTACGAGTTTCCAGCAAGAAGCCCGATGGTTTGTAACTTCCTGTTATTGAACACGATAGCTTATAAGATTACGCCAAATAGTTTTCAATTTATAACGGAATCTACTGCAATTTTCTCCAGCCAAATGGAAAGAGTGAATGTACACTTCCCTTCATAATCAGCGTTACTTTTTATGAATCAATTTGACCCCCATGTAAAATCATGAGGATAAGCTCATATAGTCAAGCGTTAAAAAGAGTCCAATATTCAATTTAAATTAAAAAACTGTTATGCCGCATAGCGATTTAATTCAATTTAACGTTACAGTTCGCGTTAGTTTTTTTTGTTGTTTAGGAATTAAGATGCATCCATCTCTTTTCAAGTTTATACATCAATGCCGTTGAAAGTTGGACATTTTCACTTGCCTTCTTTGCTTACATAGTCAGCTTAATTAACTTAAATAATTTAAAGGTTGATGCAATTTTGCTTTTAGCCCTTTTCCGATTACGAAAAGAGTCGGCAAAGACGACTTGTATATGGGGTAGTGAACTTCTTTTTTCCAAATCACTCGTCCGTTTTCAAAGTTCGACTTTCTTTTGTTGATTCTGTTGATAGATTGACGTCAGTTCCGCAGGAAGGAAGTGAAAAACACGACGCCTTAAACGTGGACAAAGGGAGATGAAAAAGCGGCTCCGCGCCTCCTCTCTCTCCCTCGCGTTGCAGGGTGGCAGGGGTGCCCCCTCTAGTTACCATTCGAACAGTAACGCGTGGGATAACGTATCGCATCAATCAATACAACTAGGTTATGTGCCTACACCACATTGACGGGAAGAAATAGATTATCGCTGCAGTAGTGTACGTGCATGGGGGAAACCCTTACATACCACTAAAATGAGCAGATGACATTAGGCAAAAAATGAAAGCGTGTCGTAACTTGCAATATTGCAAGAAAAACTCTTTTGAGAATGCCAAGATTATAAGGATTTGTATTCAAGTCCAATTCTCTTACTGATATTATCGTACGAAAGCCAAAACTAAAACGTTGCTCATCAAACATGACAGGATAATATTTGAGATATTTTGACAGTTGATGTGAATGAAAATGCCAAGATTAGAAGGAGTTGTACCAGTTCTAAGGTCCAATAACACTAGAATGAGCTGATGATATTCTTTCAGCGATAAAACAAAAAAATTGGTTTAGGGCAAAATGGCGAAAATATTAATGTTTTGGCATTTCAAATATTGAGAATTTTGTTGCAAATGAAAATGCCAAGATAATTAGGACTTCCATTTGGAATGAAGCCCCAAACAAATTAGAGCTATTCAGTTCTCTGTTCGTGATAAAATGTGATACTCTAGGATAAGACAACGTCTAGTAATAAGATGCATTAGAGCTAGCAATTTTTAGATTTCCCTGCGGTATTGGCAGACTTAATCAGGAAACAAATTAAACAGGAAATCGAGTGTTTTAATCAAGCCGGGGTTTGATTTTGCTTCATCGGTTCACATCTTGAAGAGAAAATAAAATATTCAAGCATGGGGTTTAATTTAGATATTCTGATGGCAAGAGCGATATTAAACAAAATCTTGAGAAAAAAAATTCTCGACAAAGCCAAGACAAGGAAGGAGTGAAAAAGATCGACGAAGAGCAAGTTTTTGATGAAAATAATAACTCTTTCACATTGTTTTGCCGTAAGTAAGAAGCATTCAAAATTTATCGAAGCAAATAAAACGTAAGCTCTTTTCTTACAGAAACCCATCAAAGTTGATGTGTAAAAAAAAATTGATGTCCCTATAAAAAGAAGTAAAGTAACCAGGTGTTCTCAATATAAGCCATATTATTAGCCATCTTCCTAAAGCCACGTCCTCCTGATAAGAGGAAAACCCGTGTCGGCGCCTTGCCTTGAGGGTGACATTCCAGGAACGCTATCTTGACCTTACGCCATTCTATTGGAAACAGAATGGTATGGCACATAGCTTGTAGCTCGCTCGCTACTCCAGTATGCAAACCATGACGGATATCTAAGTCAGCAACCATGCCATACCGCCCCGCCCGTATTTCTTACGCACTACAATCAAACGAAAAAACGTTGTCCCCATCCTCGCAGCCACCTCTTTCCTAATGCCTTATGAAAGAAAGCACTCGCAGGTCTTTCTTGAGCACCATGAAAGGATAGGTATTTTCTTTTCAAGCCCTTCGCACAGTATTTGAGGAGCTGAGACATGGGTCGATTTCCTCTCTTCGTTCAACCAGACATTTCCCGACCTCTTTCCACACGCTCCAAGAAGGAATATCGCGACATCCTTGTTTATCTTTCAGACCTGCAGGCCTCCACCACGGTTATTTTTACGAGGAAAATACCAAAAATGCCAGATAAGACAAATATGTTTCGTGGTATGATTTCTAATTTTGATACGCGTCTAATATAAAATGTGCGGACGTGTACAGTGTTAGATATGAAGGAATATGATGTATGGCGTGTAGGAAGAGATATTAACTTTGTGTTTGGGTGGAGGCGGGTTTGGAGGCTATAAACAGGCTGACGACGCCGTCGTCGTCGTCGCTACGGAGGACTCTAATCTGCGGGTAATGCACAGGTATCCGTCGACCACATGCTCCTACACGCTAGGCAAGACAGATGAGTTGGTAGGAAAATGATCAACCGCCATAACGGACCCGAGCTGGATGTGAGAGCAAGTTCACAATGCGGCCGTCATACATTGAAACACGTGCGACAATTTGGCGTTAAAAATGAAAATTGATGCATCCATTAGAGGTTTCCCAGTCTATCCAAACTCAAGCTTGGTAATGTTGAGCTACTTCGTGCACAGAGGAGTTGTTGTCTCGTTTCACTTTTTTCGAACACCTATTACAATTTGTTTACACGTGCTCAGCACTCAATAGTTGTCGGGTTCGTAGACCTTAAAAATCATTTAAAGTTATTGAAAAACATTAATTCCAATCAAATATCCACCGATACGCATGACCCGTAATGGCTTATAAAACAGTCCTCACAATGCGTACAGAATTAGGAAACAAACGCTCGGTTAAAAGAAACCCCATGCATCCGCAATTAATAATTCATCTTTCTGTCATTACCGGTTTCTCATAAAAAAGCATTTTAGTACCCAAATACCTTATAACTTCATCTTCAAGTGAAAATAAAAACCGTGTTCCATCTCAAAACATACAAACCCCGTCCAAATCCTTTCCTCAAACTAATGGATCCCGGATGGAAAAAGTAGTGATGCGGAAGTTTCTTGGTTCGGATTATAGCGTCTCTATACATCTGAGTCGTATTTTGGAGGCAATGTTATATGCTGCCACGGTATAAGCCCATGGGTAAGTGTACGCGGGGCCGATGCACGCTGTGCCAGGGCAAGGGGTGGAGGGTGGACGCGGGGCAGGGGAGTATGGAAATGAGCTGCCATATTCTGACTGACAGCCAAGGCAATGGCCCCCATAGAATACAAAAGGGCCCCGGCCCTGCGACAACGGTTCAAGAGGCTTAGGTAGAACCAAGCCTCACGTCCCATCTCCCATGTGCACAAGTGGTACAACATTATCCTCCCTGTTGGACGAGCTACTACACATTGGGGATGAACTACCTGTGTCAACTGGAAAGATGAATTCTATTGCATCAACTGAGAAGTATTATTAAAAAATGAATTAATAATGACCACACTGTGGTATAGGATAGGAATATTAATCTAGAAAGGTATGTTCCTTCTAGGGTAAAAACAGGGCGCCTCCATTTTAACGGTGTGGTGTACTGTATTTTGTGATGGTTAATTTTCTGCTAGAGGGAAATTCCCTGCTGTCACGGCTTTCATGTAAGCTGCAGGCTAAAACTGTGCGAAGGGGAAGGTAAATATTAGCTTTACAAAGATTTAAAGTATAACACCATTTATATCAATTTGTGTGTGTTCAAACAATATTCATGCTTAGACGAGAAGAGATTATCTAAACGTTTCGTACAAAAGACTATACAATTGTGTGCAGAAATAGATTTTATAACCCTGCGGGAAAGATGTCTTAAAAATAAGAACTATGTTCATAATGTGCCATCATAAATTCTAGTAACCAAACATAAATCAGATCTATGTGAAATATTGCAGTCAGGTACTCGATAAATATATGAAATAGTCGTGTGTAATAATACAAGTTATATTTAGCAAGGTGTCTTGGAAAAAGTAATGCAAAAAGGCAAAAATGAGAGATAAATAATAAAACAAATTTTAATACGATTCTTCTATGAGGATCAACTGAATAAAATAATACTTATTTTCGCATAGTAGGAAAATGCATTTTCTGATCTCTTCTGATGCAGACTACAAATTCGCGTGCTGATTTTTTTCAGACTGCATTAGAGATTCAAAGTGTACATCTCGGAAAATGCGAGAAGTTTGAATACGATGCTAGGATATTAAATGCGCTTTCCTTGTCGTGGCTCTAGCAGGAAGAAAAGTATTAACAGGGATCAGTGAAAAGCACAGTGTTTGCGTTTACCACAGATTTCACTCCCCCCTTTGATGTGTGCACAATGGCAATCTCAGCAATAACGCGCTATTGGAGGAAGCAAATTCCATGAATGAATTGGAGTAGACATGTGTCACGAAGTTTTAAAAAGAGTACGGTTAGATTTCAAACATCATCAACATGAAAAATCAGCGGCCCATTTAGTTGAGTAACTTGTTAGAGAACGGAAATGTACGAAAAAAGTATTAAATGATTACATTATATTGTACTGTAGGTAAATATGTAAGTATTAGTATATTCCACTCGGCCAATTTTGAATGTAAAATCAGACAATTTATAAAATAACTTTTTCGTTGCTGTCAAAACCACAGAACTTTTTTTATTATATATTTCAGGTATAGTATGTGGTTTTCGTAACGAACGTTCGCAGTTCTATAACGTCAGATTTCCATTAAATAATGGCCGTTGAATTCGCGATAGCAATGATGCCAATTACGATTAAATGCATTGTAAAATTCACACGGACTTGCGGCGGCAAATGTGAATTCCTATCTCCCTTCGCAGTTTGCATTTACATCCCACAATTTATTATTACTCTGCAAAACAACGCCGACCCACAACAAAATCGGTTGGCGTACAATTTTCAGTGAGTGTACACGATTACGATTGTAACGGAAGTAACGCGTTACCAGTAACGCGTAAGCTTTTTCGCAAACTTTTTAGTTAACTTGCTAAGATTGTACGTTGTAACTACTTTTACGTTTACCACTTTTAGAACTTTCGTGGTAACACACAGAATAACTTAAATTCGTAGTTCAAAAAGCATTTTCATATTATTAGTCGAATATTCGTTGAATGTTTCATCTGCAGAAGTCGAATATTTAAAAAAAAGCGACTCTTTGCCACACAAGTGAGCCTAATTCAAGAATCCTGATTACGTGTAAAAGTACAACTTTAAAGTAACCACACTTTAAATTACTTGAAATAAGTAATAAGTAACTTTTAATTTTTAAGCGGTTAAGATTTAAGTTAAGTTAACTTTTTAAAACTGAGTTGTTAAGGGTAAATTGCTCATCACTGACAATTTGCGAACGAAATCAGTATACGACATTGAGGATTCAGTAGTCATAACTCATGAGTCATGAGAAATAAGCTCTCCCTTATCTTCTACGTGCCAAGGTGATTCCGCCTCCCTCTCAAAAAGGTTCGTAAAGCTATAAAGATATAAAAAAATCCAATAAAATTTTCTGCACATACATTCGCATTTTTCACCCCCTAAAATTTGTGTGCGACTATAGTCACTAAGGGGCAAGTAATCCTATTGGGTGTTATAAGATATATTTTTGATAAAATATTCATATATATTCCAGTGTCTTGGGTACGTGTACTATAACGTATAGTTCTCTTCCCATCTCTTCTACACCACTGCTGAGCTATAACCTAGCTAGCACGGAGTCTATTTGCATGTATATTGGTAGGACATGTCAAGTCTCCTTTTGTACCCACTTTTGTTTGACTAGACTTGGTACAGACTTCGTATAATATCGGAGCACATTCAATGAAACGAAACTTTCTACGCGTTGAAAGTTAGATAGAAGTCGGCTGCTTTAGTTTTCGAATATAGAAATGTCACATTCAGGTCTGCATACGAGTATGTCGCCACCGCTACGGCATCGGGATACTTTTTTTTACAACGCATAGCGCCATTACACACTTCATCGAGTCGCGCGCTTGAAAATGTCAATATTCACTTTGCGAACACCATATTGGCTCGACAAAGCAATTAAAAATGTTCTATCCAACTTAAAGGATCGCTCAACATTTGACTGAACTAAAAAAATAGGAGAACCGAAGTTAAAGTGCTTTTTAGAGAGGACGGTGGTTTGGCGGGTTGGATTTTAATGACATATTATTTTCAAGAGACGAAAAATCGATTATGTAAAGGATTAAACTTGGATATATAGCACTATGTTTGTCGGTTAATGGTTGCGTTGCGGTGCGGAGAACAAGGACAAAGAAGATGGGTGCTGAATTCAATCTTGGATGATTGGAAACGCGATTGGTAAATTCATTTGATTGTGTTCTCTTCTGGCGATGAGTGAAAGATGCGGGTGGATTGGAAACAGACGGGAATGAGAAGCCGCGCAGAGATAATCACGAAAAAGAAGCCGTGCGCTTGCTTGCAAAGGAAATGAGTAATGAAAACGCCTTCTGATATTTTTCCGATATTACATATATATGAAAAGAAACCATCACAACGCTATCTCAACGCGTGATGCAGAAAGAATATTTTCCGTCCGCCAGTTTCGAGTAAAGACTTATTCACATATGCTTGCTGCAAACTAAATTATAGTGTTTAAGTTATTCTGTGCTCAGAGCTGACTCTCCCAACAGAGAATAAGATGCGATCTACCCATGTGTGGTGCACAAGTCTAGTAATTCGTATGTGTGAATTTAAGTAAAATAAGTACCATATTCAAACCTGTCGGTTGAAATAACACTATTTCTGTACATAGTATTATATTCCAGTCAACTGAAAACTATAACGGACAAATCTGAAGCAAGCATTGTAATCCTGTTACATATAAGAGAGCTTCCATGGATGGTCGCTGACTATCGGAAAAATTGCAAAGCCATGATTCCTTACACCCAAAAAACTATGCCAAACACTACGTTAACTGAATGCACCGTTGGAAGATATTTCTGTATAATCTAATCCTCCCCGTACGAAATGTGTCGCAAATATACGACGACGACGACGACGACGACGACGACGACGACGACGACGACGACGACGACGACGACGACGACGACGACGACGAC
>QKMV01000472.1:0-22493 GCA_003287335.1 Lednia tumana
ACCTTGGTGTGAATGGTCACCCATCCAACCTTTGGTCCACCGCAATGTTGCTTAACTTCGGTGATCTCACGAGAACCTTGAGATGCATCGAAGCAAGTTGTGATACTGACATGTTGCTGTAAACATTTTTGTTGTTCCGAAAGTTTTCCCTATAGCAATACACTATTTCCACAACTCGGTACAGTCTACGCACCACTCATTAGCTTACCAGCAGTCCTGAAGCTAAACATACCTACTTAATAACTTGATGTAACGTAAATAATGGCAAAATATACAGTCTAGTCAATGAATGTACTAGGTAGGTACTTTTAATGCACAGCTCTATACTACATTTCTCAACTGCCTGGTATTTGGCTGGTAAATTTTGCTCTCAGTATCTTAAATAATAATACTTACAGCCAAGGCACACTGAATTGCAGAATGCAAAACTTCCACATATTCGTAATCCAGTAAACAACTGTTGACTTTTTCTGGCCGTAGTGGCCGGAATGGATCTGCATCCACAGTTAAGTTGGTAGAATACGTGGGTTGACACCCGTAGCCATTTACCTAAATTAACGATTTCAATCAATAATTTATTTTGTATGTCTATGCAAATAAAGATTACGAAGCAAGTTGCTTTTGGTAGGATATCAGAATCTATTTTATACTATCATTACAAAATGTGGGTAATAAATGTCACCTCACCTCAAACCAACTGACGGTACCAGTTCCCAAATTCAACACGTCTGAATCTTTGTCAAGAGCACCAACGCTCAAATAAAAGCAAATAAGAAATACATTCCAGCCAATCCATATGAAACACCATGTCACATACTGAAATAAAATTGTGGTATTGGGTATAATACTGTACAATACTAACATTTTCAAGTAATTACTACATATTGTATGGTACAAATCAAGCTTACCGCTACGATATATCTTGGTCGATATTGGAAAGCACCAAAAAACCCAAAGATTATGAAGATAACGTGAAAGAAGTTGGCCAAGATTGGCGCCCACAAGAACCCCAAGAAATCAAATACTTGGCGCTCTATTGTGGAAATCTGTAATGAAAATATATAAAATGATGAAATAGTTGAAACATGCTGATTCACATGTGCTTGGTGTTTATGGCCATCGTACACGAGAATGAGGCATATGTAAAAGTCTGAACGACACTTTGAACATAGTTGTTAAAGGCAACAAGCTTATTTGGTATATAAATGTGTAACTTATTTTTTGTAGTGAGCGTGAATCAAACTAGGTTTTAGACAGCAAATAGGTACAGTACAGCAGGTACAGTACCTACCTACCTACCAATCTGCCTGACCATGTCACATTCTGAGAACTCAACATTTTGTGCTAAATCTTGAAGGAGATAATTTCCTTGGAAACTATCAAGTTTCCATGCATCCATTAAACTATAAAATTGAGTGAGTAATTCATAGCCAGGTCGTTTAAAAATGAAGAGTTATTAAAAATTGTGCTTACCAGTTGAATAATGCATATAGTAAGCAAGAAATGTCTTCTAGTGCAAATTCCCATATCAAAACTCCTGTCAACAGCACTTATTCATGGGTAAACAGATGAGAATGCTGAGGCATTGATGGATTTTAGATTATATGATAAGCTATGCTAATAAAAGGCTAAATAAATAATCCACGAAAAGGAAAGAATATTAGCTAAATATTATTAGCACGTTAACACCTGTCACCCAACACCACCTTACGCCAGGCCACAATCATGATAGCCAAGGTGACGCTGAAAATTGTTTGGATGAAAAAGTTGTTTATGAAGCTGATTGGCAACAATTTAGGTTGGTACCAGTCGCAGTTGAGATGGCTGCTGGTGGGTATTGGCGGGTTGTTTTGAAACAACATATTATGACAACCTCGCTAGCCGAAGAGAGATATATGAGTTCCATGTGGTAACCATTATTTGATCATTTTCAATCATTCCAGTTATCTTAAATGTTTTGAAAATAAACACAACCCGAAACGTAGTATTTAAATCGGGGAATGGTAGAGTTAAATAATGAGAACTGTTATTCTAAAAATTATATTACAGACGATTGATATTTCCGTAATTAACTTTTATTGCTTTGAATGTTTGCTTTGCTTATGCATCCTTAATTTCAGACTTTTAATTTGCACAGAAGTGCACAGAAGCCATTAAATTCAACTTAAGCCGACGCCGACGGCAGGCTACGAATAAAACTTTTCGGATTTCGGTTGCATGGCCCCAAACGTCCTTGACTCATCTTCAGTCGAGTGTTGAGTTGCAGATAGTCCGGAGTTCGACACTCCGTCTTTTTACTGACTGAGCCGGCGTGAGTGCTGGTTTGTAGTGCGATGAGAAGCTGAGTTAACAATCGAATAGTCCTGATAATTGCATTTAAATCCAACACGGATTCTCCAATTTATTAAACTTGAATCATGTCTGGAGATGTACAACCGAGGAAACGAAAGGATAAGCGCAGGAAAAAGGGTAGGGATTATTTAACACAAATTATAACCTATTCTTGTTTCTGTTTGTCCTTAACCAGATATAGGTACCTACCCCCTGAGTACTACGGCTTAAGTTTAACACATTTTTATTAACTGATTTATATGCAGTCATCCCTCATTTTAATTATCTTGCGCTTTCTTGTGTAGATATATATGGTGCCAGCCAACTTTTGATCTGATCCTTATTTTAGCATTATAGTCCAATCCTATAATGGTTTGGCTGCCATGCTATTTCTTTACTACCTAACGCATTTGAAATCCAATCGGCTTGTAGACTTTTATTTGGCACACATTTTATGGAAAGGTATTTTGTTAATTGTTCAAGGTACCATTGGTGTTAATTCCATCCCAATTGTTCACCATTGCAATTTTGGCAAACCCATCTGCAATGGTTCTGATTATTTCAAGTCTGGCATGATGTAGTTTTTTCTAAGTTGTAAAATATGATACCTTCACCTTATGCTTTAGTCTATTTAAAAGTAATTTTAATTGATTTCAGAAAACTTGTAACTAGACAATTATTATGCCATTATTATGCCAACCCTTTTTGGGGTTTGAGACACGTGATTTAATATCGGTAATATTGGATTTCAGTGGCCAGTGAGTATCCAATATTTTTGTAGGGAACACTCCAATCAATCTTATTGCATATTTTTCTGGATCTCCTAGCTGGTAAGGTATGTTTGCTGGGTCAAACTATAGGACCAATGCCTTCTTTTAAACTTGAGTTGTAGAAGAGTCTATAAATAACATTGCTGGCCAAGGTAGAAGAGAATGATGTGGATAGCTTGAGCTGACTTGGATATGTTCATTTTAGCTTCCTCTCCCAAGTGCAGGGTTGAGATTTGGTCTACCAGAAACCTACCAATAAATGAAAACTTTAGTATGTAGACAGTTACAATCATGCTTTTAATTGAATCATATGCCCTAGTAGGTGTCTATAGAAATAACTAGCATCAAATCAAAGTCTTGATTTTGCTACATATATCCCCTGATCATTTTTTCATGGAACAAAATATTGGCTGGGATCATTTTGGCATTGAAATATATTCATTAGGGACGTATCCACTTACTAGTCTTAAAAAACAGTATGTATGTGCTTAGAAATGTAAGGACTTAATTTTAAAACTTTTAATTTTAATGTGTGATTGGATTGCCAGGGCAATTGGAAGCTCTCCAACGAGAAGAATATTTGGAAGAACGTAAAGTGTTCTCTCAGGCACAGACCCATAATGAAATAGCACACGGTTAGAACTGCTGACATAAATTTTTAACACATATAGGGCCTTTATTTTGAATGCATATTTTAAAATACTCCCACTTCCAGATATTTGATATTTTACAACATTACATAGGTGGCCAGATTTTTTCTGCCTATTCCCAAATCAACTCTCAATTAATTGAGGGCATTGTTTTCAGATACACCTATTGTAGGCCTACAACCTGAATATTCAGCTCAAAAAGTTCGAACACCTAGCCAAGGTATAGATTTAGTGGCTAATTTGCAGTGATTTTTGAAAGCCTATCTGTCGTGAACCAATCTTTTACATAAATACACTTACCAAGTAATACCAAATCAAATGGTTTTCCAGTTTCTTTGTAACAAGCACGGGTTTTGTTCAACTAAGGTGTGTTTTTAATGCTTTTTTTAACTGTAGTTCTTGTGTGTTGCTTACTCTTGAATGTTTGATTTCTCATCCTCATTCTAGACCTAATTCATGCAAGACATTGCATGATTTCCAAAGAGCATGGCTCGACCTATACATTGGTAGGTACTGTGAAATGTTAGTCCCTACATTTCTGGCTGCTGGTTTCTTATAAAGCTTATCAGAATTCCCCCTTGTCTGTGTTTGATCTGTGATAAATTAATAGATGATACAGTATCAAGACTTGACCAGACAACCATCTATTGTCAGACAGTTGCCAGACAACCTTCTACATATATTTGCAAAATTAATTATATCACATCATAATTGTAAAAACCTTTTTATCTAAATTTACAAAGCAGGACAGACTTCAATAATTTCAGGATCTACCGAAACCCCGCAATTTAGTCATGTGTAAAAGCGTGCCTGGGAATCCAATTACTTTTATTTGACATAATTACATTTTTTCAGATGATGGTTCTGACGACGGTCTGGCCAACTTCTCCGCAGACGAAACGATCCACGTACATGCCGACTCGCACGTTGGGGGAAATATTTGTGCAAAAGTTGTGTTTATGTGCCTTTTGGGGGCACTAACAGTCACAGTAGGGTTGATTGTGTTCGAATACAGAGGGTCGACGGACGGTAAGCTACCTTTAATATCGGAAAGCCGATTCATGTGATCCAAGTTTTGCCAAAGCACCCAGTCAATTGGAAGTGGACGAATGAGTTTTAATATTTGAAATTTTTTATGCATGTGAACTGCTTAGGGCTTAGGGTATTTATACCTATGTGGGTACTTAAATTGTTGGTGTTGGATAGCTAGCTACTTTTTTCGGTAGAAAATTGAGTAGTGTGCTACTTTTTTTAACTGAGTAACGTAGGGAGTAGCTAACTTCTAGGTTCATATTTTAGATTGTATACATCTTGTTTTGACCCAACAATTAAATAATAATTTACTGATCAAACCAGCCACGACACTGTTTTTGTTACCTAGCGGTGTTATTGTTAATGCCACATGTAATGTCATCAGCTGGTTTGGCAGAAGCTATGAGAGCTATTGGTATTGTGCTGTGTGATGGCTATGGATTGTTGTAATTCCCAGTTGTGATAAAATTTCGGCCTCCCACTAGGGCCGTGAAATATCCAGATTTTCGTAGTTAGTACCTACTGTGTGAGAGCAGGGGTGTAGGATTTTTTTTTGGTGTGGGGGGATCAGAGAGTTGCCATATCCAAAATAGAGAGAGCTTGACTAAGTTTTCGTCGCCCCAAGAAAAACGAATGCGGAGAGGGGGGGGGGGGGGGGGCTCCAAGTAAGAGAAGTTTGAGGGCACAGCCTCGAAAAAAATCAAGGTCATTTTGGCGCAGATCCGTGGGTTTCCCACATTACAGCCACTTGAATGTAAAAAATCATAGTAGAATTTTTTAATGTCGACATCTCACTCTGGACCCCCCTTCCCCCCACCCCCGAGTGTCTCAGGTCATCAACAAGCTAACAAGGCTCTCCCCCACATTCCTACCACCTGCTTGTGAGCCTTGAAGATAATGACATCATCTCATTTAAAACATTGGGTTATTTTAACTTCGGTTTTAGGGCCAAAGCTTCATTAATATTGCCATTGAAGAAAAATAATGAAAATTGACTATATAACCATACCTAAATAGGCCAAGTTTTAGGCATCATTAAGGGTTTGAACCTTCAGTGGGATTTGTTGCAGCCAGCCTTAGTACTCAAAGCTGATGCAAAAATTCTCCCATCACGCATGTAACCTACTGATCTATGGAGTGGTCGAACCTAACCTGCATTTCTGATTACTAATTTTAGTGGAGGTTCCCATCGAAGAGTCGAAATGGGCTCAATTATTTGACGGCTGGGTCGACAATGCTCCTGCACATGATGAACATGATGAACATGCAGGGCATCATGATAGTCACGAAGACCACGATGAAAACCATGGAGATGACAGTCACGAAGAGCACAGCGATGAAAGTCATGAAGATCACGGAGAAGAAAGTCAAGAAGACGAAAGTGATGAGGATGAAGCTAGTCCAGAGGAGAGTAAAGAAATTAGCAAGGAAAAAAGTGATGAAGATGATAGCTCAAGTAAGGAGCAAGCAGATAGTAATGAGGATGATGGAAGTGAGGAACTAGAAGAAGCAGAAGATGATACAGAGGACAGCAAAGAAAAAGATGATGATGAGTCCGAAGAAGAACAGAGCATTGAAGTAGAAGATATTGCAGGTGTCACTGAAAGTGATGAAGAAGATGATGAAGGGGAAGAAGCTGGTAAGTTATCAATACAACTACTCTCTTACAATTTCATTTCATCATAAGATGCACCTTGTAACCTACTGATTTTTAAAATTATGTGGTGTTACAGCAGTAAACTTTGTTCTAATTTTTCAAACATACCTGTATTTTGAAGCTAATATCGGTGTAGAGACATAGTCGTTACCCATCATAGTCCTCCCACATAGTCCTCCAGTCTTATCTCCAGAAAGGCATTACCTAGCATTGATAAATGTTGTCTGTGCGCCAAATGGCTGGGAATTTAGGTTTTGCGATAGAAGTGAAGTTCGTAGAAGGTAGGAGAAGTGTGTATGTTAGCGTTTTTATTGTTATGTGCGCTCCTTCCCCAAAAATCGCAAGTAGATAAGGCCGCGGGCGGTTACATAAGACGTAACTTTTTTCTTTTTCTGTGATTTCTTACCGCTAGTTGGAAACGGTGCCATTCGATTCTTGTTGAATTACTTACTAGGTACAAGGATAACTAGCCTTGACGCCCGCCTGATGTGTGACACTACATTTAAAGCCCCTACCAGGGGAGCTATTTTAATTATGGGCTAGGGATGGACAATATAAGAAAAAATGGCTCTGGCCAAACCGTAGCCTCCCGGTGGCCTTCCGCGTGAAAGCTGGTAAGAGACTTATGTGACGTCATCTTTTGGGTAGAAAGAGCTTCCCGCTGCTAATACACAGCCTTTTGCGTTACTACTCCCTTATTGCTGCAATTTAGCCAGTTATTTCGAAGTTTTCCATTGGTTTAGTGCGTCTCACATTAATAGATGTCAGCAAGTTGAATCAGAACGAATGAAGCCACAACTGTACAAATAATTTTGCTTAATTGACCTTACTGTTTTATTTTTTGAAGTATTTATTTACGAGGAATCGATCAACTTATTGATTTACTCCTTAGTAGTAAAGAAATACACTCTTCAAAACTTGGAATTTATAACCCTTACCTTGTATGGAGTTAATCAAAATAATCTGCTTTGGCAGAGATGGGTGTATGAAATACAGTGTAGTTAGAATCCAATTCTGTAAATTCACTTCGAATTGTCTTGGCTATGCAAGAAGGAATTACCTATCCATTGTTTTTTCCCAAAGTCGACCACGAGTTCTCCCAATAAATAAATTGTTTGTAGGCAATGTGTCCGGCAGCGTACACAAATGGCATGAAATCTGATTTTATCCGCCCAAATACGGTATCTTTTGGGGAACATATGGAACACTGGGAATATTTTTATTTTTGTATTTAATATTCTTATGAGATCTGCTTAGACAATCCACAACACAACAATGCACCACCATTTTCGAAAAGATAACTGCACTAAAATTTGTATCATCGCACTAGCTTGACTGTCTCTACTGAGGGCATTTCTATTCGTGTCGGAAAAAAAGTCTCTTAGATTATTTTCAACAAATAAGAGCTTCAACATTTCTACAGATTCAAATGTCCCAATAATCTTCATAACCAATAACTCAAAGTATTATTGAATAAAAATAGCGGCTTCATAGAACGAGGGCGATACGCAGCAAAGATGCTTTAAACTATGTGGGCTGTTAAGTATTAATTACCATTCAAAGTGTTGATGCTACGTCTCGAAGAAAGCCATAATATATATTGACTAAAAAATGTGGTGTAGTCATCTGCAATTATATATTTAGTTCTCAAGATAAACGATAAATCCAAAATGCAACGGTGATCGTTTGCATCGCCACTAGTAGCGAGGTGGCAGCTGCGGCCGAGACGTCCCCTCACCCCTCCCCCAGGCACGTGACTACTGTGACGTATGATAAAGTCGCCGTAACGCGATATCGTACGAATTATTATTAAAAATCAAAATTTGACAAAAAACAATTTTAGTCGTCACGAAATTTGCTCTTCGCCTTGCACTTAGGGCTACATTATTCCAGGCTTTGCATTTTTATTTAGGCTATGCCTCACTTACACTTGATGGGCTTTGCCTCAAAAATGTAGACATTGCTTGGAAATTTTTGCTTACCTCTGGTGTGGGCTTCGCTCCCCAAAACAGCCCCAAACTAATTTGTATTTAAGACATTCCTTTCACCCGATGGGCTGACACGTTTCGTGTTTGCTACAGATTTTTGATTTCTGGTGAACGTTTTTGTTTTTCTTCAAATTTTACCATCGGAATGTAATTCGCAATGCAATAAATAGTCGGAAAGGAATACTGTATCAAGCAAACCTGAAATTTCAGATAAATGTTGGATCCCCATGTTGGTGCCCCATACCGCGGGTATTAACTCCTTTCTGAACAAGACATAAATAAGTTTGAACACTTAACTTTTAGTTTTGATTTCAACTTTGAAGTCATATTTTTTAATACGGCCATTTTGCTGTTTTAGACAATGATGAATCTGCCGAGACAGCTGATGAAGACGACGAAGAAGAAGAAGAAGGAGATAATGATGAAGCAGAATATGAAGACCTGGACCAAGCAGAAGAAGAAGAAGAAGAAGAAGAAGAGGTATGTCATAAATTGATGGATCCGTGGACCCACCACCACCCCTCTTGGCCTAAAGACTAAATGTCTTGTTAGTTTTCAACGTCTTTAAACGTGACTAAAAAGATGCAAGTTTCGAGTACAACTCTCAATTTAAAAATAATAATCAAGCATGCGCCATCAATTTTGCCCTGATAGTTTTTTGAAATGTGTGCCTGCCGAAGGAAAGGGCTGGTGGAGTTGCTTTATTATGATAAAATGAGTTAACTCAATGAGTTGAGAAAACAAGTAAAGCTAGGACTCGGAGTTAAAACTCTTAATCTTTCTCTTAACCTAACTCTTACTTTTATCAGTCTTCTTATCTTTCTACCAGAACGGGACAATGGCTGAAACCAAATAAGTAAAACTGTTGCTTTGCACTGTTCTCTCAGCTTGGTTGGTTGCTCCGCTGTGGATCCATTTATGTATTTTACGTAAAACGGTACTGAGAGCTAATACATATGTCTGTATTCATACATTCAGATAGTCGACGGGGAAGAAGGAACGGATTTCGAGGTGGCAGAAGATGACGCAGAGCCAACCGGAGGTAATACACTAGCTAAATGTCTCAGAAGGATACCTAAAATCATTTTTGCTCTTACAATTTACAACTTGCTGAAGATCAAGGTGTGGTTTTATTATACAGTCATGAGGTACTGCGGAGGACAGTTCATGGCTTTCTGGATTCTCAATCGTAGTTGTGTGTTTATAGTGAATACTCTAGGCGAAGTTGTTGACGGAGATCAAGATGAGGACAGTGAATTGCTGTTAGAATGAATTGTCCAGTCAAAACCAGCCATTGATGTATGCATATCTTTTATTATTTTTATAAATATATACATAAGTTTCAGCTGATCTCTGCTCAATAAACAGAATGTTCTGTGCCAAAGTAGTGTAGCATGTTTCATTGTATACTGGCAATTGTATAGCATATTGATACCAACTTGTTTGTGTAAGTACGATGTTGTTCAAAACTTAAAATATTGTTACAATTACAGTGACATAGTACTTGCACATAATTTTGTTTTAAATAGCCACCAGATTTCCAAGACAGAATTTTTTGCTTTGCTCTGAAACAAATTGGCTCCAAAATTAAATTTTTCTGTTTAAGGTTTGGTTGATTGTATTTTTAGTTTTTATATTTTCAGATAATACACTTCATATGTATTTCCTATTTATTTTCGATACTATCGTTTTAGGTCTCCGATGCGAGTGACAAATACTATTGATTTTGTTAAAAGTATGGTTTTATATGCAGGTATATGGTATTGAGTTTGGTAAAGAAAATGTCCTAAAAATGTATACACTCATTATATGTATTAGATGTGCATAGTCAGTGTTGGGTGGGTACTCTACTGCTTCTTAGAGTTAAAAGCAGCAATTCTCAAAAGTAACCAGTATCTGTTTAGCAGAGTTGTTTATTATAATAAACAACCTACTTTTCAGCTATATGTATCTGCAGAAAGCCGACTACAGTGCTGTTGGTGGAAATTGTTGAACTTTTTTTTGTAACTTGAAAGTCACATGTTTTAAAGTATAGATAGCTCTGTCCTGATGCTCGTTGCTTTGCAGTCCGTCTTGGATAAAAGGTGGTTGATGCTCAAAAACTTAAGAAATTATTAGCAGCGCCTTTCATGTGAAAGTGGTACTATTAAGTGCTAAAACTTCAAAGTGATGCTATTCTTGTAAAAATTAGATACATAATTGCACTGCTTTCATCTTACCACCTGATCAAAAGTGGCTAAGTACCTACTTGATACGGTAGGTACTGGCATTTAAACGTAGCATACGTCCATCCAACACAGTACAGTGTATGCTAAGTTGTACCCTTATTCACTACTTTTCTTGGAAGCAGCAGTTTATGAAAAGCATTCGATCTGTGGAGTGAAAAAGCTGTCAGGAAATGCATTGTTTATGAGGGCTTCTTCTTTAATTTACAGTGGCTCTTAAGTTTGGCGTCGGAGTTGCGCTCGTTCTAGTGGCACACGTAGTCTTGGTTAGGAAGTGGCACAACAACATCGGTCCGTATCCGCATGGATCTATGTTTTGTTAGCATGGAGTCAATCATAACCATCTACCACTAACAATGCATTTCCCAGCTTGCATTCGTGCATTTAGTAGATTCGAGGCTGATTGATTTGTGCACGCATGTAGGAAAGAACTTTCTTTGTATTCAGTTCAAGTTTTAGTTTGATGTGGGTGTGATTCAATGCTGCTTAGCAGATGGGTCACTGTATATCCCTTAATCATTATGATGGTTTATTTTTCAGCCAGGGTATTCATGCAGAACTTATGCTGTAGCTGAAATGCTGTACCTACCTATCTTTGTAACAGTTCTCTCTCCTTGTCAAGTGCCAAAAATCAATCAACTTTGTTATACATTAGCTATGATACCTACCTATTGTTTTGTGTTCAAAACCGATTTTAGTTTTTAAGTTCCTAACATCAGATAAGGCATATTCAAGTCAAATTTGGTTACCTGCATTGCTCAAAGCTTTCATTGTAAAATGTGAAACGGATATCATAGTGTGCGTGTTATTTGGTGTTTTTAAGAAGTAGACTTTTTGTAGTTAGTTGCAATACCTACGTCCTTCAGTTTGATGGATTATTTATTTTAGATACAGTAAATGATTCAGTTTGAGCTGGATGGCATGTAGATTAGCAGCTAGATATTGTCTTAAGGAGATTTCGATCCCTTGATTTTCAAAGAACTAAGGAAAAAACAGGAAAATTGAAACTGCTGAGAACCTAAAGAGGTAAAAGAAGTTGACCTTAAAAATGAAACGAATATAAAATGTGAAGTTTCAGCATAATAGTATGCTTCCTACCACTCAATAGTTTAATCGTTAGGCTAGGTTCAAAGAGGTTAGGTTAATAACTTTCACCACAGCTGACTGGCGTGCCAAGTGACCTTGAAATACGAAAGATTGACACGCCACTAAACCACGGTTGCTTTATTTGATGGATTTCTTATTTTCGATCGAGAAAGTACCTAAATGAAAATACGTAGCATGCAGGGAAAAACGATCGATCGAGATTACCTTATCAAAATGAGGATCTAGTTCTTCGGTTTACCTCTAGCGCGAATTTCATGGTGGAGTGAGCGCTGTATTCTGTCCAATAACCTATGTAACCTTAAGTTATCGTCATTTAATTTCTTTCTTTTCTGTAATTGTCTGTGTTTTGCTAGAATACTGCCCCTGGTAGTAATAACTAATATATTTGACGACTTAAATGGATGTGACTCTACAACAGCTTAGTTTTTAAACTTTGCAGAGAATGGCTCTGTGGAAAAGCCAGCAGAGTCCCATTCAGCGCCATCAGAAGGGACGCTGGCAGCAGACCGTAGACAGACAATTGTCCCACCTACCGTTCCACCTAGCGGGAATGATCCCGATGAACTTGAGGAGTCGGAATATTCGGACGACGAGGTTGAAGAGCCTGCACAAAAATTCGATGCTTTTAAGCAGACAGTGGAACCTAAAGATTACAAAATAGAAAGCTATGAGGATTTGATGCGGAAATACAGACAACAAACTCCTGAACAAGAAGTGACTGATGAAGAGGAGGAAGAAGAAGAAGAGGAAGAAGAAGAAGAAGAAGAAGAAGAACCTTTAAAAACCGTAGAAAAAATAGCAGGCTCAGGATTGGGTTACGAAGGAAATAAAAATCAAACTGTAGGGAAGGATGAGAGCGAAGAGGAAGAAGATGAAGAAGAGGAGGAGGAGGAAGAGGAGGAAGAAGAAGAGGAAGAGGAAGAAGAAATTGAAGAAGAACTACCAGCTAATTTCAAAAAATGGAAATGTTAGTGATGTGTATAAAGTTTAAACATATACATAGTTGCCCCAAAAAGTTTCTTATCCCGTAAATTGCGTTTCAACTGATATTGTATTTACCCCTTACTTCACCATTTCTAGTATGTTCGTTTGCAAACTGGAATAGGTACCTACTACGTAGCTTTTTTCTATATTTTGAAAATATTTGTAGTGTGAAAAATTCTTCTGAGTAATACCAATTAAGAATAAAGAAGGTTGTACAACTTACGGAACAAAATGTGATCTCACGATAGAAAATTATAGGAAACTGAGTTCATGACAACTTAACAGTTTACTACGGTGAATTGCATTTTCTCTCACGATTAGTTGTGCAGACCTCCTCTTTCCTTTCCAACAATTACTTTTTAGATTGTTAAGATGTGGCAGCTTGGGTCACTGGTAGTCTCATAGTAAGCCAGTGTTGGCAATCTCAACACAGGCTGGTTAAAAAGACCTTGATACATTTCAAAATTGGTATATGCTCAAACCTAGTTCCGATATAAATTTTTGAGGCACACGTGCGGCATCTAGTTTCCAAGTATTTAAAAATAGAACCTGTAACGGTAGAATAAGCGGGTGATGGTTAACAGTCAGATCACCAGAATTCACAAAAAAAGGGATGTCAGTCTTTCAGTTGTACTTGCACTCCCATGACAGATGGGTAAATGGGCTCAGTCCACAAACTTTTGTCAAGGCTGTGTCCGGCATTTCTCCATGTTCAATTTCGGTGGTCGGAGAGGATTTGCGAGACTTCGTAAAGATTTCAGTTGATCGAGGTGCTTCTCTACCCAAACCTAATGATGTTCCAACGACTAATTGTGTATTCGTTGGGTATATGTGCACTCATAGCCACGTAGCTGTGCGCTGTTAAACCAGATAAACAAATTCCTTGAAAGTCACCCAGTCAGGAAGGTGTTGGGTCACTCAAATCCAAAGTTATAATTGCTGCGTACTTTTGTCATGGTTCCATATCAACATGTAAATGCACACCACAGCACATAGAATAGCATATTTGGCTTGGCCTAATAGTTAACCAAATGTGTTCCATTTTACCATTGACGTAAGCAAACAGAAAAAGTAGTTGTTTGAAACTTTACAAGACCATTTCATATAATAATTTTTTTTATGTTAGTGGACTGTCCGGCAATGAAAATTAAAATGTTGTTCCTACTTCCCCCAGCCCCTACTCTGAGTGCTCCACCACCTGCGGTGGAGTCCAGCCCAGAAGAGTCTGAAGAAGAGGAGTCTGATGACGAGCCCGCAGCGCCACCCACACCTGTGGTTCCGCCGAGGCAGAGAGGGGGACCGAGGGAGGCAGACCATGTTGCCGATGTAGTGTGAGTACTGATGTCAAATGTCCTAGCATACTCTTTTCCAGAATATGCTCGGAGAATCAAAAAAACTGTTAACTAAAGTGGGTAAAACTGCTAAGTCCACTAAAGAATTCCCAATGTTTTGCGAAATGTTCCGTAGACATCATCAGGGGCTTATAAAAATATGTTTTTAAGTCAATTTATAGAAGCTTCTCATGATGCCTAGGGAATAGTTTGCAAAACGTTGGGAATTTATTAGTGGACTTATTAGCAGTTTTACCCAGTTTACTAAACAGATTTTTTGAAAACTAGTACTAAGATTAGGAAGTAGAAATGTGTCTAAAGAAATGAATGTTCTCCAAGAATATTCTCGAAACCTAGGTTTTTCTTAAACTAGCCCGGAATATCTTATTATTCAAATTAGTGTTATTTTGAGAAGTTAATGCTAAGGAAATAGATGGAAAAGAATCTGAGGTACATTGCTATCATGGATCTATCTTGTTACTTTATTAGTGGCCCATGAATATTTATGAAAAATATTTACCGTCTCTTTTTCCCCTCAAACAATGAAACAACACCAACATCGTTCGCTAAGCGTTGTCAAATCTTTATGAGCAGTTCAACATGGATGTTTTTTAGTGATGCAATGGGCCAATGTGAGTCAAAATCAATCCAAATATGCATTTGAAAACTTCGGAAATTTTCAATTTATTGTTATGCTAGGAATTTTAGTGAAATGCAGCGTGCAAATTACGAACCTATTTTAGAAAATGCTCGGAGCATAATCTCTTGAAGAATGCGCTCTAGATTAACTTTTAAGTTAAACGCTGCCATTTCGGTGGAAACTCCCATGGCGGCAATAGTGGGGTTCAAATCTAATGTCACTACTTGCCACCAAAATGGTAGCTTTCAATCTCCAATTCGAGGGCATATTTTACACCGAGTTTTTCTGTTGCTGCCATCATTACCTACCAAAAGGCAGTGTTCAATTTGCTAGAGGACCACATAGGCTGTCTTTCAGGGAGGTAAGCAGTAGGAGCTCACAGCGTCTCAAAATACAAAAATAGCGATTCTCATCAGTAATCTAACTAAAACCTATTTATCTTGTATCTATCTAGTATCTGTGATTTTTTCATTGCAGATAGTTATTAAGACTAAGTAATTCTTCAACAGGACTGTTGTAGAAGAGAGGTTACCAACAGAAGAGGCCGACAGTTGCCAGAACTCGGTTGATGGGGGTAAATGTGCCAACCAGGCGGCTCAAGCGAGTGAAGCTAACTGGCGATTAAATGAGGAGCTTGATGCTGCGGACGCACAACTGAATGAGGTAAATAATCATTTTGTATGTACTTCTGAAACGTTTTCTCTATTTTACTAATCACTTCTGAACAATAATTTAGTAGTCTAATTTTCACAAAGTTGAGTTTACATCAACTTAATTTTCCGTAAATCACCCTCGTACTTTTCAATATACTGCCGAGTAGTATCAATGGGTTGGTTTAGTCAAGGTACATTTAACCTGGTCTTACCTACTCGTGCTTAGAGTCCACCAAGCTTAACTGTGGATGTACAACGAGTACTGTTCATACGGAGTGTGCATAACATCCCGATTGCATTCACTCTAGCTTTTATATACAGGTGGAGAATTAATTATGGATCACAAATGTACATTTAATTTTTATTTAGTAATGCCGTTTTTTGCTGAAGTTATTTCATTTTTAAAAGACATTATTTGCCTGAATTTTAACTGGAACTTAAAAAGAGTTGTGATTTCATCGAACACGATCGAGCCTTTTTGATAAGTAATCAGGCTATTAGGAAGCTTGGCTTGACTTCGAAACCCTGGCAACAGACTGTCATTCAACTACATCACACGCCAGATCAGAAGAAAGATAGGCGTTTTGAAGCAATAAAATAAAAGCCCCTTTTAAAACCGAAACAATTGCTTTAAATTAAGTACAACTAAGAAATAAAAGTAAAAAAGAACATATCTTCTAATTTTAAGTTTAACACAATAAAGAGACACAAAAGTTCGATGCATATTCCCCATGGAGGAGCATTTCTGTGCAAGAAAGGGATCATTTTTAAGCTAACTCTGAGATGAAATAGATTTTAGAGCAAAAAGTTAATAATGTAGCTTCACCAAACCTTTATTCCATTTGGGTGTACTCATGGTTGATGCAAAGAACTACAGCACCTATATCAAGCCTTCAATTTCAAGGTCATATCTAAGAAGGAGCTATATTGAGTTACTAGCACCCTCCATGGAGAAGTCTAGTGCCCGCCTGATAGCCACAAGTATATTTCGGCTTCATTACGTATTTTGGCTTCTCCACAATATTTTTGGGGTGGTCGTGAAGGTACGGGTCCGGCCGCCCCAATGGCAGCAACTTGTTTGGGCTTCGCTTGAAATTTTGGTCTTTGCCTTATTTCGGTTGGCTTACATTAGGGAATTCCCTCAACATGTGTTCCACCCACAGACTTTGCCTCAACTTTGGGGCATGGCATAACAATTGGGCCCAGTTTTGGTTTGGAACAGGTTCTCATGGACAGCAAAACACATTGTTTCTGTTGAATTAGCCGTTATTTTACCCAATTTTCTTGTGTTCGAGATTTTTACAGCCGTATTTTATTTTTACCTGATAGATACCATTTTGTTACTAATATGAAATATGTATTTACTTAGCTGGCAAGGAATTGGATCTTATTTCCTCACAAAAGTAAGCCAGCATCTATATACCTGAATGTATTCTGTTTTATTCTTGTAGGATCTTGGATACTAAGTTAGGATTTCCTCTACGTGCCTTTTGCCTAGTTCACTATTTTTTCTCCCGTTCTGTATTTTGGTTCCATCCTTGTATTAACTAAATAATTAACCAGCGTTTGAACTTATTTGATTTCTTTAGTTTTTAGCCCATCTAACAGAATTAGTGAAGTTTTTTTTTCTTATTAATTATTTTAGACTCATGTCTAATGACTGCTTGTAGTTTGGTTTGTTAACAAGTCATAATTTTACATACTTAGGTAGATACTTCACATCATATTCATAAGTACATATGTATTACATTTATGCCCAAGTGGTTTATACAGATTCACTGATCATCTCTCATGACTCGTGTATCTTTTTTTAAGTTTGCGTATTGACAGAGAGGCACTCGTTCAATTATTTGGTCAGGAGCGGGACACAATGTTCCCCATTTCACCTCAGGAAAGTCACACGTCAAAAAAATATTGAATGCTTTCTCATTGCGCCTTTCTGTTTTTCCTCCCCGAAGCTCGGCTTACATATCGCACATTTTTTTTTATCCAACATTTTATTTCTCAGCTTTGCTGCACCCACATTCTACACCTACTAAGTGAAGCTAAGAAATAAGATTTTGCAACTAAATTATGTGCAATACTAGTATGTCTAGTTTGTTAACGTAACTACTGGTTGTGATTGATGATAAATTAAAAACCATTGCCTTTGGTGGTATATTGTATCATGAATTTTGCATTTTTTGTTGTGCTTTTTTTGCAATTTTTTTAGAATACTCACATTTTATGGAACTGAATTAAGAGTTCCAGGTCAGCACGTGTAGATTTAAACCTAGTTCTAAATTGCCTGCTATCCTTTGTTATTCACTTTTTTTTTTGATATTCAAAATTAAATTAGTAATTTTAATTGCATGGAAAGGATTGGCTATGAGACTCTGAAACCTGGAATTTAGCTAATTAGGAATTTTTAATTGTTTTTTTTTAGTGTGAGTGTGTGTGTGTGTGTGTGTGTGTGTGTGTGTGTGTGTGTTTCCCATACCAAATTAATTAATATTTTGATTGACTTGCATCCTTTGCCAGATCACGTACCACCTTAATGGTGAGTTACTTCTGCACACGCCTACCTTAATGTTGACCCACAAGTTATTTTATCAACGTTGTGTGCCTTCTTTTGCATGAATCTAACAGAATCCTGGTGCTGCCTATCCCATGTTCAATTCCATCCTGAAATCGAAGCCAAGCAACACAAGAGCTCTTCTTGGTAAAGCCTCAGCTCTTGACAAAATGGCCGAGCAACAACGAAGCAATACATTACTTGAGAAAAGTATTGAAGCATACAAACAAGTTCTGTACCTGGGACTTGATATCAATGATCGACAATTCTCAGAAGCAGCTGAACATTGCATTGAAAGAATGAGATTTAAAGGTAGGTTGGTACTTAGTACTCAATTGATTAGTAGGTACCTAGCTAAGAAATAACCAAGTCGTAATAAATAACTGAAAACAATTGAGTATTCATTTTATTATTATAATTTTATTTTGGAAAGTTATTTAAATGAGCCATATAGCATTGTAATTAGTAATAATTGATTACGGCAATGTGAACATGTAAATATTTGCTGTGGGAGTTATACTCAGCTACAGCTACAACTCATACAGAACTTGCTCGTTTTTATTGTCTGTTTGTGTTGTGATTATTGGTGTTTAACGACACACTTGACCTATCGCCCTCCGTACAGACCAAACGGAAGATCCAATTATCTTGAAATTTTTATACTATTAAATTTTAACAATTATGTGTAGTATTTCCAAGCTATGAGTTTCTTTTATAAGCTGCAAATGGGTCTCTTACTGAATTATTTTGTAAATACTGCTAGAATCATAAAGTACATCACCATGAGACGAGGGCTCGAAACAGTTTTTGAGTAATTAAGCAGGCAACAGTTAACTTGCTCTAACAATGTGTCAACTGATACAAGAAATTCTGAAACATACATATTTAAGAGAAACATTTTAAAGACATGAAGAAAATGATTGTACACGTCTTTTACTCTTAATTCTTGTGTACCATATGTTTAAAGTAAAATAATAATATGAGATAATAATAATGTAGTGATAAATAATATGTAATAGTTTGTAAACAAGCATTTTGTGCCAAAAAAAACATTAATAAAATAATAATTGCAGGTGATCAGCTGAAAGCGGTCGAAGTTCATAAATTGGTAATCAACCGATTTCCAGACGAGCCCAAATATCCAAACCAATTGGCAGTTACGTATCTAATGATCAACAGGTATTTAAAATTGACACTTTTAATTTTCAGTCACTTCAAGCTCTAAAATATTTCCACTTACAAAAACAGATGTAATTTGCATAATAGATTAGCTCTTAATTAGCATAAAATAAGTATAAAATAATAATTTTAATAACGTGTCGATGATTGCATTTGCTGACTTGTTTATTCTTACAGAATAAATGAAGCAAAACGTCTTTTGGAAGAAAATCTAAAACGTTGGCCAAAAGATGGATTTGCTTTGGTTCATTATGGTTTCATTCTGAAGACATCTGATAACAAAAACTTGGAGGCAGCAGTTGATTATCTAACCCAGGGCATAGCCAGTATGTAGCTTACTCAAAAGAGAAAAATATTTATTTACCTGTGAACGATAAGTGATTTTACGGAGATTTCACTTCCATGCTTGCTTATACAAGATGTGTTTTGTAGCTCGAGATAAGGGTACTTCGGACGGTAGATTCTACTTTCAATTAAGTGACGCATTACTGAAATTGGGCCGCGTCGAAGAAGCAACCATTATCAATCGGCTGGGAGTGAACGAAGGCCTGTTCCTTTCTGAGTACCAGCGTTCTCTTTACAATGTAAACCGACTGAAATCTCGGCCATGGTGGACCCTCGAAGAAACCACTTATGAGCCCTATCTACGGTGAGTCGGAATTCTGAAATTTAAAGTCTATATTACTTGTTTAAAATTGCTGTTTAAAATTTTTAGTACTAGCTTGGTGATTTTAACCGTCTTTTTTTTACTTTTTGCAGGAAGCTAGAAGCTAACTGGAAAGTGATAAGAGATGAAGGACTCGTGGCATTGGCAGATAAAAAAAAAAAACTCTTTCAAGATGAGACTGAGAACTTAAAGGACAAGGGGAATTGGAAGCAGCTTGAGCTTTTTGCAAGAGGTAAGTTAAGATTAGATATACATTATAACACATAAGAGAAACAAGATCAAAGAAATAGCTATCCAATCCATTTAGTACTAACGGTACAACCTACATCTTATACTAGGTGTAAAATTTTGGTTCAATAGATGAACTAATCATTGAAATTGCATTTAAGGCCGCCGAATGGCTCAGAACTGCGAGCATACTCCTCGTACGTGCCAAATAATCGCAGAATTCCCTGCAGCCAAAGACTGCCGAAGAGGTATGTACTAAATTCTGACTGGCTCAAAGCTGAACACAAGGCTGCATATCTTGTACTTAAAATTCCCTTAATGTAACTCTATTAGTACTGAGTAGGTATGTCACCTAGCTAGAACCATTGCCTTCCTTAGCCCTTAGAATTTCTGGAGATGAAAGATTGACATTGAAATTAACCCTTTAGCTTGTCTCCTGTTTCAGGACAGGTGAAGTTCAGTGTGATGGAGGCAGGAACACATGTGTTTCCGCACTGCGGCCCTACAAACTGCCGGCTAAGGACCCACCTTGGTTTGACAGTTCCGCCAGGAACGGCCATTCGTGTTGCAACAGAAACGAGGTAAATTATCCTTCTCAAAGCATCAACAGAAGCAGGGGCCCTAAATTGAAAGCAATTAGGTGTATTAATGATGAAATGATGAGACATTTGTCTCTTTTTTGCAAAAAGTTCCAATTGTAATCAGAACTAAAAGATCCACCTGTTATATCATTCTAGGAGTTGGCAAGAAGGTAAAGTGATAATATTTGACGACAGCTTTGAACATGAAGTTTGGCACAATGGTTCAAGTACAAGACTTGTGCTAATAGTTGATGTGTGGCATCCCGAACTGACTAATGAAGAAAAGAAAGCATTGCCTTCTATATAGTAGAGGGAGAAAAGAACAATGAAAGGTGTGCCAAAATGAGAACACGATTTTTCGTCCATATTTTGAATATTGAAGTGCTGTCAAAAATGTAATCTCATTATGCCAAAAGCAATAGCTCATTTTTCATCATTCATTGCCAAGAAAAATCATCCAGATGGTGTCTTTATTGATGTGAATTGTCCTTTCATTCTTTTTCAAATAAAATTAAGTAATTCTTAAAACACTGTAATTTACTTTATTCACTTGTAACTCCTACATAGTCCTACAAATGAGTGGTTACTAATTGGTAATTATACTGTAGGGAAGAAGGGTGATTCCATGTGAAAACGGTAAACAATCACAAAACCGACCTGACAATCACTAAATGTCCCGAAACTTTTTGTAGGCTCAGAATGACATTTACATTTAATGGCAAGTAAATAGAATAACGAATGCTCCAATCTCAAATTTGGTCTTTTTACTGGGAGAGCGTACTTGGCAACTAGCACAGGAAGGTATGGCTAGAGAGCCTGCTGTGTGGTTATAATCCGGTATGGTCGCTCACTGTATGTACTGTATGGAGATGGACTTTAAATCAGGCACTGGGATGGTTTGGAGTTCTGGTTTTTGTTCTGCCTTTTTGTTTTTACTGTTTTGCTTTCAATTGTAAGAAAAAATAAAATAGGAGATTTTTTTGTCATGATCATAACAAGATTTTTTTGTTTATTAATAGTTCACATCATTTTTTCACTTTTTTGTAACAATCAATACTAATACAAATGCAGACAATCAATCTCGAAATATGGTAACATCACCAAAAATGCACTGTCAGGATACAGGACAAGTTATCATCATGAAATTATGGACATCATGTTATCGGTTCTGTTCCATTTCTGTCAGGACATCCATCATCCTGACATCCTGACCAAACAGATCTATTCTACCAGCAGGTACACTCACAGAATCAGAAGTATGAAAGAGAAACCTGGTGAGAGAGACTTGCTAAAACGTGTTTTGTCGCTGCCCCTTGAGCACATTCCTCTTTTCAAAACAAATACTATCTAGAACTCATTACTAGTTTAGCCCGGCGGTCACTTAAATTTAAGGTCGTCTGCGATGGTGAGGTATTGCAAAACAATTTTTTTTAATGAAAATGCATTAATAAATTAAATATTTGTATTTATTAGCGGCCGCAGTACAGCAGCATCACTGGCGATTCATTGCGGGCTGCAGGTTGACAATTGGATGTAATTTCGATCTTATTTCATGCCATCAGTGCTGGCGCATGAGTAGGATAGCCCGGGGTACCGTAATTTAGGGGGCGCCAAATTTTGGAACATATCATTTTTTCTAAAATACATATATAATTTTATGTATTTATACTCTACTGGATCTACACAGAACACAAAACAACCTGTCAACTGTTTTTTATAAACAAAATATTACTTGAACAATGCACATGCCAGAGGGGCATTATTAAAGAAAATATTCTCCAAATGCACACCACTGTATCAATTCTTAACCATCAAATAGAAATCAAAACCATTTCCGAGGGCTGGGAGGATCTTCCCCCAGGCCCCCAATTTGTAAATGGACGCATACAGTACCCCGTGGGAGGGGGGGAGGGGGG
>QKMV01000473.1:0-22491 GCA_003287335.1 Lednia tumana
TTAAACACCACTAAAAAAAAAAAAAAAAATAACGCGATGATCTCATCTATTAATAATATATGCTAATAATTTGTGTTTGAAGATTCGCTGCTTGAACTGCAGTACGCTTTCGTAGCCCGATGGGAATTATCTTGTCAGGTGGCGTAATTTATCCGCGAATCCTGTATGGTGAAAACTGCAGACAATAATGATCATTAATCCATCCATCAGCATCGCACATCGATTTTAAGAATATTAAAATTATAACTAGCCGTGTATTTGGCTTTACAAGTTTATTCCTTGTCATCGCACATTGATATTTTATGAATCGGCTCCGTAAAACTTGGAACTTTGAAAACCTGACCTGACCTCACATGACCTGACCAGACCAGACCAGACCATGGACCTACTACCAAGTTATACCACTAGTGCTACCGATTGGTACTTCCACTGAGCTCGAGGTTTCACTACTACCAGTACAGGGCCAGGACGTAGGACCTGGAATACAGGTTACCAATATGATTTTCGAGCATGGTGTTCCAAAAGAACGAACAGAGCGGCTCTTATGTAGGGTCAGTGGGCTATAACGATGCGGCGGGGGAATATTCCATTCAGGGATTCCCGCCAGTTACACGTTACTACAGAAACGCTGTCATGTATTGGTCTGTAGTATATCATCGCCTCGATTTTGGAACTAGTCCAAGCCGCTTCGGAAGAAGAAGTGCCGCAAATTGTTTGCACAGAAAAATTTCCGCACGATCGTTGAAGTTTTACAGTTGTGCAATGCAACCCACCTGTTTCAACAACAAATCCATACACGCGCAAATTTGCTAATTACCTACATCCGTGCGAACCCACGAAAACTCGTAAAATCGAGTTCCGAACCCGTTTTTTTTTAGATAAATGCATTAAGCCGTGCTCGTTGTTCTCGGACAGAGGGCAAAATGCCCTTCAATGCATCGCGGGGAAACTGCACCGGGGAAACTGCACCGAGTGCGAAATGCAATTGACGCGCTTGCTAATTAGTAGCGTCAGCATACGCACGGTGCAAGAGACAGACGCAAAGCGACACACACGACAGATGTCTACACTTTTAACGGAATCTGACGCACTTTCGTTGATTTATTCGCATCGGATTAACACGCTGGCCGCGTGGATCTATGAGAAACCGAGTGAATTAATTATACTGAGCGAGCGATAGCGAGCGAATGCGTCTTCCAATCAACTCTTATGGCACATTTTTTTGTTGCCGCTCCACAGGCAAGGCGAAAAGTCCCAGCGAGCTAATTCTTTGTTGTGAACATTAGCCCTATGCTAACTGAAATGTAGCTGTTGAGCCCAATCGGAACGGTAGTTATTTTATTAAATGTTTACAAATTGCAAATATCCCGTAATATTAACTTAGGAAAGTTTTAATAATAGCCATTGCTTACTAAAGAGCAACGCCTCCTCTATTATTGTTAGTTAGTGCATTTGAGGAAATCAATTAGGTGTATGCTGGTTTCTAGGCGCGGAATTCACGTATTTAAAATTCAGTTCTATCGGTCGGACGATTTTCACGCCGAAAATGTTGCTGCCGCGAGCTCATTCGGCGTGGTAAACACGTGAATCATATTTATCTAATTTAGTAATTTATGATTAATCGAACGTCGTCGTGTTAATATCACGGAGGTTTGGTCGAGAGAGTGGTGGGCGAGGGCAGCTAGCATGCAGGCAGGGAGGCCGCAGGGAGACCGAGAGGGGTCCAGCCAGCCCCAACGGCGGCGATCGTCGTGCGGAGAGAGTGATTCGGTCGGGCTTGGTGGGTGTCGTTTCTTCGGACATCGTCGTTACGATCAGTGCCAGTCGAGAACCGCGGGAAGCTGTTGGTCGCAACGCCGCGCTCATTACACGCACCTACCGGATCACACTGTTAGAGAGTGAGAGTTATTGGAGTTTTTTTTTTGTTGTTTTACCGAGTGTCACAGCGTGTACGTTTATCGTGAAAATACTGCCAGGGCTACAAAATACACGTGAGTTTTGGGTTTTGAAGATTCACCCGTTTTGGACGTTTTGAAATTTGGAATCGGAATCTAACCTATAATTTCCCATCAGTTTCCCACCGGTGCCCTAAGAGCTTAGGTAGAAAAAAAACTGTTAACTGAACGGGGTAAAACTGGTGAAAAGTCCACTAATAAATTCCCATCAATCTATCGATGAATTTATTAGTGGGTTACTGAGCAGTTTTATGCAGTTCAGTAGACAGTTTTATTGAAAACTAGTGCTAAGATTAGGAAGTAGACATGTGTCTAAATAAATTTATAGTTCAGGTACCACTTTTTCTGTACAGTGGCCGAACACAAAATGTCTCTATGCTCTCCAATAGATCACTTAAATCCTATTGTGGTCACAAAAAAGCTCGGTGCACTGGGCTGTCTGTAGTCATGGTGATGACTCTCTTGACTCTTGACAGACTATTAATTTATTAAACGACTGTTGAAAAAGGTACCTTACTCTTGAAGTGCGTGGCTATACACTGGCGCAATACGCACCGGCACACCGATCTAGTATAGCGTGATGGCAGGGCGTCTGCCTGACCACGAGAAGTCCCAGGTTTGACCCTGTTTATCAGCTAACCATTCCAGAATTCCAGACCGTTCCCATGGGATTCTCTTCCTCCAACCCCAGAGACACAGCTTTTGCAGTATATTTTGCAGCGTAGGAGGTCGAATGATGATACTGGAGGGAGTGGTACGTACTAACAGTACGCGTCACATTAGCTTACCAGCAGTCTGAACCTAACTCTTTCAATAATTACTCGATTAAAGCATTTATAACGAGATTCAACATTTACGTACCTAATATACTTGGTTGTAAAAGAAATTACGAAATAAACAATCATCCTTCATCATGCTGGTGCATGGTCTTCAAAGTTTGAACAAGAAAGCCTAGGGACCCTAGGCTAGGGAGGGCAAAGTAATGGAGACATACAGCGTGTTATAAACTACGTAAATAAGCACCGTAATGTCCAAGAATACTTTCCCATTTCACTTGCCTTTCGCGTAAACAAATGGGCGTGTAAGTGTGAATCAAATAGCAGTGACTCAATCTAATTTTCTCGTCAAGATGCACCGTCTTTCCTTGTCTCTTGTGAATTGCGATGCGCATTGTAATGCGCGCGTTAAAAAATTGGGAAGAGCCAAGTAATCGGCTCACTTCTAGTGATCCAAGTCTGCAGTCTACCATTTAGTGCGCATGAGCGTTTTAGCTAAGTGTGACAAACGAGACTTCCGGGATCGAGGGTTCCAGGAAGTTTTATACGCAGAAAGGAATTCGAAGCGGGAAAAATAGCACCCGAGCACGAACCCGGGACACGATCTCGCGATCGAACAAACGAATTTACAAACTAGGTTTGAACGCTAAAAAATCCCGCTAAAACTCTCCCAACGTCTCATAAACTATGCTGCTCACTTCCTCGGAGGTGAAACGCTTGACAGAACAAACCGACAAAACATTGCTTGTTTTATTTTCCTGTTATGGTTCATTTGTCGCATTTGCATTGTCAGTTTTTTCTGTCAGGAGCGTTTTACCTCGAAGAAGTGAACAGCTTACTTTACGAAGGGTTGGGAGCGTTTTAGTTGGCTTCTTAGCATTCAAATCCCGGTATTACATCAGTTTTTTTAAAGCTTGTGCTCAGATTAGGAAATAGACGTGAGCTTACAGAATTTTGTAACAATTCCGGGACCACATTTCGATTGCCAATCGAGAGCTCATTCGCGTCCGTTAATGCGCCCTTCTCGCACATGTACCCCGCCTCGCATCCATGCGATCACGTATTTTCTGGTAGCGCTTTTCGTTGCCGATACCATGTTCTTGTCGAAAATGATCATCGCCGCATGTCGCTTCTCGACAGTTGATTCGGCATTTAGAAAAACTCGTATTTCATGGCTTCGCTGCATTGCAAATTTGCATACTGTTTATTGACCGACCTCGCAGGAGCAAAACTGACCTATCTTGTTTGAATTGAATCACCAATCATCACACTTCTCCAACAATACTGTTTTGTCGTCCTTCGTTCATCAGCTCTTTGGCATTGAATAGACGTTACGATCAATTCCAGCTCGCGGGTGTTTGATTGGTAAATCTGCAGATGCAGTCCATTAGACTTCCTCGACAAGTGCGTTTCCGATCCGAGGAAGGAAGAGACAAGCGTTGCAAACCAACGCAGGTACTTGAAGCTAGTAAGTTACTGCCCTCACTCCTCTAGCTGAATACGCTTGGATTTAACTGGATATCTTAGAAATGCCAATCACCATAAATAGTCGCTATAGGTAAATAAAGTTGATTCGTCCATGGCCCTCTAACACACTCCCGAATGTTACTCATTGTTGATCGATGCCGCCTATGCCTTCGCACTGTCTTCGAAAAAAACTGTTTGCAAACTGGGTAAGAATGCTAAGAAGTCCACCCAAAGATCCCCAACGTTTTGCAGACTGTTTTGTCCGCTTCTTCAGAGACTTCTGAGTGACCGAAAACAAAACATGAGACAAGAACTGCACACAAACGCGAAATCTTTTCGTGGATTTTTTTGCATTCTTACCCAGTTAAAACAGTTTCCTGTTAACCAATTGGCGTTTAGAGAACACGCCGACCCTTTTCGTCTTCCAGTCTTGTCCAAGTCTTTTTTCCTCCGAGGCGTTCGCGCTCTCGTTTGAGAGCGGACGAGTAGAGAGCATTTCGAAACGCACGTCTGTTTTCCGAAAGTGCGTCGGATCACGTATCAGTCATATAAGTGCGTAATGCGTACAAGCTTGCGTGCTCCTTCCCAAGTTCCGACTCGCATACCTGATTTTACTTCGACCGTATTCATGCAGCGAGCACATGTTGTACGTTGCGGTTGCAAGGCTTACCAACGTGTGTGCTCTTAGATTTCTTTTCCCACATTACAGCTCGCTGCCGAGGCGCAAGTGCATTATACAACTGGGCTAACACTGCATTTTGTAATTACTATTGTAGGTACCTACCTACTATCTACACTCCGTTCGGGCTTGAGACTGCAGCGGCGAATCTGCTCGTCAAATGAGGTATCCCGTGAGCTTTTCGAGTAGGCTGTCAATCACAGAGAGTAGTGGTGTGAGGGATCTGTAGTGAGTCTATTGGCTCTTGTAAGGGTTGTCATTCGTTGAAGGTAACATTTTAATTGTGAACAGAAACACACAAATGCAAATAGAAAATTTCAAGCCATTGCACATATGAATGTATTTTTGATCAAATTCAAATTCAAGCTCTTATATTATGATAGAATAAATAATTCGTTCAAATTAATCATACTATAGTCGACGGCGCGCGGCGCGGTTATACCAATTCATTTTTGTGGATGGGATATTTTGAAATCCCGTACACGAGCCATTAGGTTCACTACAAATCCTCTCACACCACATACCCTCTAGTGATTAACAGCCTATTCAAAAATCTCGCGGGATACATCCTTTGATAGGTAGATTTGCCGCTGCACTCTCAACTCGAACGTACATTAGGTAAGAACGTAATGCACGTGTCATCATTTATGCACTAGAAGATTTATTTGTTTTCTACAGCAAAGCGCACGCCCATTTTTGAAATTGTCGTCAGGGTGCAGTGTTAATAGGTTTATGTTGTGTAGTGTTACGAGAATTGAAGAGAATATTGCATACAGCTTAACGTCAACGCGCCCCATTTCCTTGTCGTTCGAGCACCGCATGTCCGGTGGCAAAAGGTCGCACTACTGGATAATAAAACTGTAGTTATCATGGTTTAAAATCAAAAATAAGCTCTTGCGAGTCTAAACGCTGGGTAATTCCTTCGATTCGATTGCAATCCGATCTTTTGGCGTGCACACACACACATTTATAGATGTGCAATTCGTGTCACCATCAGCTCAGTCTCACCAACATATTATGACGGTGTTGATGATCGATAATTGCTCGGGAAGGATATCGGTTTTATAGGTACCTAACGTGAAAGAAAGCTGGAACAAGGCTACCGGCCGACCGACCACAAGACAACATCTCGTTCTAGTCTGCATACATACATCTATGTAGCGTTGCTTTTTATAATGTCACTCGAAATGGGCGACCAATTTAAGAAGTTTATTAGTTTGTTATGACATCCAGAGCCGAATCCAATGTCGCATATTCAGTGGTGTTGACTGTTGGTAAGTGAATGGTTAGCCATAAGCGAGCGACCTTTGACGAGTCTGCAGAGGACACCGTCTTGTCTGCTGCATTGGCCGAAATGGGCCCAAATAAATTTGTCTGCGCGCGTACGTGATTGTGCTGTTAGATTTGACCGTGCGCCAATTTGCAACAATTATTTTGCCATCAGATCAGCGCGAAGAGAAGAGAACTTATACAACCTTCCCTTCGCAAAAATTATGTTTCCAATAATTTATTGAGAAGGACGTGCAGTTCTAGATTTGATATTTATAACTGACGGATTAGCTGAAAACTTTTTACTTGACGTTATTAAACGGGTTGTGTAATGGCTCTGCCGAATATAATAGAATTTTTTTCCGTCATTTTATCATAGTATTAAGAATAAGTATTGAGGTCGGGAGAGAGAGGCAATTCTGTAATCTAATAGATGCTTTTTTATTGGTACGTATCTACTTCGTTGTACTTGTTAAATATAACTTCGCAAAAAAGAAAGATTCATTAGCCTCATAGTCAATCAGTTACTTTGTAACTTTAGCTATTGTAAACTCTGTAACCTGTTTTTTTCAGACCTAAATAGTAAATACTGAGTATAATTTCGTGGTTGCACAACCCATTGACTGTAATATGACTATCGAGAATCGATAGACTGCCCCAAAAAGTGGCCTGTTCGGTTCTTGGTAAATGCGTAATTGTTTGATTGATTTGGTCCAAAAAGTATCGTCCGATATCGAGTTGAGCCTTGAATTTTTGTGAATGCATTTGGGCCAAACCAAATCACAAAGGCAATTACAGTATAGTATATAATATGGCTCTATGGTTTTGCCACGAAATTCTGAATCAAGCGTCGCACGCCTCGACCAGAGAGACGCCCCCCCCCCCCCCCCCCCCCCCCCCGTCCCCGATCACAATTCTATATCGCGTTCGCTTTCGTAAGAAACGATTTGCCTAATAATCTGCTTTCCACTGAACAGGTGTCGATTATTGTACCTGGATGGACCGACAACCGTTTTCTAATCTCCGAGCTTTTCCAATTCCAGCAGTGCATGGTCACTCGTACCTTACGCTTCACCAAATTCTTACGTCTCACTTTTCACTGATTGTCGGAGTGTTACATTTCTCGCCAGTTTTTCGACACCGTTCTGGGATATCGTCAACCCCGTGACGAGTTTAATCCTTACCATTCACCGCGTCATTGCTGCAAGGCATTGAAGCTTACTGTTGTGGCTGATAATGTGCAATGTAAATGAATGTAAATGTCGAGTCGGTTTTACGTGGTTTTACGTAAGGATCTTCGACATTTTGGGAAGAAAAGACGAAACTCTGTCAAGGACCAAGGTCCCCGTCTGATGATGACCAACTTTCTCCTGCCAGACCATTGTCAATTAGTACCTACTCATTTATACACGGTTAGTTCATTACAATCGGTGCTGCCGAGTGCCATCTAATGGGCACTTAACAGTTAACATCTGGCCACGTGGTCTGTTGCTGTCAAAGATGCTGGCTGGCTTGTTTGACTTTGATTTATTGTTATGTTACAGCACAACACTTGTCCCTGTTCGTTTTTATCAGTTGCCGAAGTCTGTATTTGTGACATATTTTTTTACCGCCAAAGGTCAACATCCCTAGCTCATTTCCACAAACCTAACCCTTTCCTCTGGTATTTGTATGAGAGAACAGAGATTATACGTGGTATGTGATAGGTTGCTAGTACGCTTTACGTTACTGTTGTATTTATAGTATAGTACTTATCAATACAGAGCATCTATCATGCTCCAACTCATACATGGTGCATTGCTTTACTGCATTCATCAATGACTGTCTCACTCTTCTCTTCGCTTGAGGAATAGTGCTGGTACAGTTATTTTAATCAGTATTTTAGAGCATACTAAAATTGTTCATCTCGATCGGGCTTCGAACCTGAGACCTCTTCATTGCCGGTGCAATCGCATGTTCCGTGTATTGCTTCTGAGGAGAAATACTGCATGTTAGACATTAAGAATTGCATTTGAACGAATTTAGTGTTAGGAATGTTCTAGCACGTGTAATACAGTGAATAGTGACGCAGAAAATTGGGTAGTGTGCTTTTTAACACGGGTATGTGTATGATTTTATAGAAACCACTGCACAGTGCTTTCTATAACTGCCTACAGAAATGAAGCTTTTGAAATGATAATTTTGCAGGTGTCTTTAATGTCAAAGTTGACATGGTTGTTTATTTTTGATAATCAGGATTAATCAATTCAAATAAGCACACTATCGTTTAAAAGTGCGTAGTCGATCTGACCAAGCGCAACCTTGGCACGCATTTTACGCTGGGTCAACAGCACCAAATAACGCATATTTCCCACGGATGCTTTTGATTTGTTAGAAGGTATAGCTATAACCACTACTAGCTACCTGACCGATTGCACGTATGTGTAAGGCCAGCCAGGCATTCTCCGCGTCCTCCGATGCAATACGACTTTTTGTTGCAACCATTCACCGAAACGTCGACTCCTTAATAAATATATTGCGTCTTACATTTTTCAATCCTTCGGGCAAGATTCGACCGAGATCATAAAACGTCAGTGCTGTGCAGGTGCTATTAGGCCTTCGTGATGTTCTACCAAAGGGGTGGGGTGACGGTCGCTGCTAATTGCCCATATTGATCATTATTCATTTTAGTCAATGTGCCAATTGAACCGTTCGACCTTCACATAATTCCAAACTACAGCTGTATTAGAAACCGAAAATATCCGATCTACTTCCAGAGTTAATAAATTTGCTGTAACAGACATAAAAATAAAATTCAACAACATATTGATTATACATTTCTTTAGACACATGTCTACTTCCTAATCTTAGCACTAGCTTTCAAAAAAACTATTTACTAACCTGGGTCAAGTCCAATAATAAATTCCCAGCTTTTCGCGAGCTAGGTTCTGTACAAGCGTCATCACGAGGCTTCTGATAGCAAATAAAACGAGAAAAAAGAACGTTTGAATCTTTTTAACTGTTATCTTTTGTCACGTGTTATTTTCTGTCAGCAGCCCCCTGAAGATGCTTGCAGAACTGTTCGCGAAACGTTGGGAGTTTATGCGTGGAATTCTTAGTAGTTTTACCCAGTGTAGCAAACAGTTCTTTTGAAAACGTATTAATCACGTTACCTGCCGTGTGCATTAATACGGAATTTTTGCATCAACGTATTTAGGTATGTAGCACAATGCTGCGACTTTAAACGCTTGGTTATTTGCAATGGGCGAGTGGAGTGCTCAGTGAGTTGCGTGTTATGTAACTTGATTATCGCATATCGACAAAGCTAATCTCATGCACTCCCGTTTTGAATGTAATGTCAAACAGCAGCCGCCCACTGTAGAGCACTGAAGATAATAATACTTTAGTGCCGACCTGGTCCTTGCTTATATGAATGAAGTTGTAGGACAAAGAGTTGGAATTCAGCGTTGACAGTCAAGAAGCATGCCAGATTACTATTCGCGTAAATATTTGCAATAATTTTAGTTTGCATTTGAAATTCCATGAACTTTGCCCTGTGCCACGAAGCATGACAGTATAATTATTGGCATTTTCATATGATGTACATCCCATACCTAATGTTGTCTAAGTGATTCAGATTTTCAATCGTTTTTTCAAGTTCAGTTGGAACAGAAGTCAGTCAGTGTCAGTGTGCCGATTGGTAAGTGTCTAGGAGATAACTGCGTCTTTAAATCTTATGTCTGTGCTAATTGTGCGAAGTCAATTATTTAAAGTAGGTATTTCGTGTACATGCACTGGCACAGTTCAATGAACTTTCACACCTCCACCTGTTTTCGGTACTGGTTTAGTAGGTTATTCGGTGAAGTTGCGGATGCTTAAAACTGCAACTTTCGTTTTTGCACCTGAAGACATTTGGTTATTGGACAGACCCTCACAGCCGAACGGTTTGACGTGCTGAAAACACCGGTTCACGTGAGATCACTGAAGTTAAGCAACATTTCGATGGTTGGATGGGTGACCATTCATACCAAGGTCCATTTCTGTTCAGGAGAGAGGTTGGAGGGTTTGAAGTTAGAGCAGCAGCTTCACTCCGCTTGCCATCAACCTCTCGACAGCAAGGATTAGTGGAGGAATCCCATTATGCTCGAGTTGTACCATCCTTTCCCTTGGTGCTTTTCGACAGGAATAGGCTACGTGCCGGCACTGGGTTTCCTCTCTTCCTTGTTAGTTTCATCATCACACTCGTCATCACCCTCATTACCACCCTATCGTTCACCGACACCAATAGGCCAGTGCCACAGGGCCAGTTGTTAATACAGTGCGTCGTTAAACACCAGACAGCCCCTCATAGATGCGATACATGATGGGTGTATCATAGGTTGGATTTTTTAATGACATGGAGCATGTAAATCAAAACAAATCAAAGCGCGGAAACACTCCATAAAGGGGTCAAGTTGAACGAAATCGAAACACTTTTGGAAAGTGCCGACAAGGAATCAGGTGTGTTGTGGGTCAAAATCGGTAAAACTTCTCCTTCCTCACACCTTACCAAGACAAAAGAACGACATGCCACCTGTATTTATATAATTGTACTAATGTGCAAAAAATTTTTGCTGCCTTCTTGCCACTTTCCTTCTTATAATGTAAAAAGTGAAAACATTTCGAGCCATCCTCAAGCTACTCACTCTCAGTTTTAGGTACCTTCTTACCTAATAAAATATTTCTTGTGTACCTATGCTGCAAAAAATGTTTGTATTCATTGTTAGGAAAATAATCTCCTGGTAGCAGAAGCCTTAATGTTTGGCATTCAAGATCTAACTATGAGTTGCATTGCATTTAATTAATACCTACTTTTTTCTATCTAGCCAATCTGTAAGGACAACCTTCCATGCAACAAATTAAATTCATTTGTGTCTAAATTGTCAGTTTGGAAACCTATGCTTCAGTTAAGGAATCAGACATTGGCCACTTTCATTAAGATAACGCAGTGATCCTGTCCAGCGACCCATTTCTGTTTGGATCAGCATCGATAGTTTGACATGATTGGGACATACCATAATACGTTTTTACATTTTTGGACTGTCTAGCATCTACCTCACTCGGATGGCCACTACAGCTCTTATTATAAGAAGTAAATGGTTTTTCGTCTAACCATGACCTATCTCACATAACAAAATGAAAGAAATCCTCATCACATCCAAAGAAACTAGAATGTCCAATCCTCGGTAATTTGAATTCAGCACGTCGTTGTGGAGGCACATTGTGTGATTATCACGCTGACAGTGTTTGAAAAACTCCCCGAAAATAAATGGATTCAGATTCAACCCATCTTACTCCTATCGTGCAGCTAACTCTGTGCTCCTATCCATGTATCAGATTAGGCTATCATTAGGCTATTATTATATTATTAGATTAGGATTACAAATTGTGGCCAAAAGCACGGTGGCAACAGTACCTACACTCTCAGACATCGCAGTGCATTCAACTTGTAAAAACTGTTCTAATGTATAAAAATATCAATCATTATAAAGCTCGATGCGGCTTTGGATCATGGTGGAGACAACATAACCTAACTTCCTTGTCTGTCTGACAGCCGGCAGCATGGGGAGCCGCCTGTACCGAGCGCACGGGGAGTTCTGCGCGTCGCACCCGTGGGAGGTGATCGTGGCGACGCTGACATTGACGGCATGTATGCTCACCGTGGACCAGTCGTCTCCGCCCGCCGTCGAGCAGCTGCCCGACGCATGGGCTCACACCTCACGGCTGGACGCCGAATACAACGGCGGAGCAGTCGACATGATCATGATGACCATCATACGATGTGTGGCCGTCTTGTACAGCTACTACCAGTTCTGTCAGCTGCATAAGCTGGGATCCAAGTACATTCTAGGTAAATTGGTTTTGTTTTAACCTGAACATACTATAATTTGGCTTAAGTAAGGAATAGACATTTTAAGTTTAGGAAACATCCAATCCAACTCTAAAATAGGTAATGTTTGAAGGCAACTCGGAAAAAGATTGTGATGTGAATAATAATAGATGAACATTCTTCTTTAAGATACTAGATGTAGTTTGCAAGCAAAAAGGCTTGAAACGTAACAGAGAGAAATGAGAAGATAAGTACAGCGTAGCGGAGAAGAAACGGTAACCGCGATTCAAAAGTATCATTGTAACGCTTGCACTAATCTCTTCTTTCATCTTTGAAATTCTTTATCTTTCTAAAATTGTCTGATAGGTGAAGCACGAAATTCAATACTTATGCATTTAAATTAAGCTTTATTGGAGAATACAAAAAGATTGAAGATCCTTAAAGGCTAGTGTGCTCAGGCTCTTTGTTGGATTCCACGTCTAGGTCAGCCGGGGCTCAGTTTCTGAGTAAAGATACTGTCTACGTCTTTACGATATTTTTTTAGGTTCAGCTGCTTGTGAAGTAAGATATATCTTCCAGTGTTTGTGTTGACCCAAAAATAGAATCGATTTATCAAGCTTGGAAACAGATCGAGTGGGATTGTTTACGGCTGAAACTGAAAGTACGTTAATACGTGATCTGGAGTCTGGACAGTTTTAAATACCTAGCACCTAGCCTCTTCTATTTTGGATACCTGTGTACTGAATCACTTTGCTCAAGTTATTGGCAAGTCTATGTCTGCTTAAGTCGATAGGCTAGGTGACTCACAAAATTCCTCTGATGTATCAATAATTTCTGTATCAGCAGAACCACAATTCATTTAACAGTGACACCTTACTATTTATTTACGATTTATTTGTCAATGTATTCTTAAATTTAGATATGTTAGATAGGTGCTAACAGATAAAAATTTACAGATTTTTAAAAATTTTAATAATAACGAGTGTTTATAAAGTCATTCAATTTGTTAAAATACTTCATGTATGTGCTAGGAGTTAAGATTGAAGTGAAATGAAAAAAATGGCAGGGACAATGTCTTGGACCTTGGTGGCTGGATCACCGAATCAACTCAATGCATCTGAGACACTTCTCAGCCAATTAATGTCCCTTCAAGATCAATGCTCTTGTTTTTACTTTCAATCTTGCGTAACACTTTATCCAGCCAGCTTTCCAGAGGGCTTCGTAAGCCAGGCAGAATATATCCAAGCAGCAGTGTTATCAATTAAATCACGTCATCTCACTTTCTCCCTCAGCAAGAAGAGAGTGAAAAGCCCGCGATGCTTTCCCCAGGAGAAAGTAACCAGTTGCAGAGGCAACCTTAAACCACTGGCAGAGAGCCTGACCCTGAATGCAAAACACTCACCTTGAATATCGGGATGAATCAACTGTAATTCGCACCCTGCCGCAGAGCAACCAAAATACCATAAACAGGTTGATTTTTGTGTTAAGAAATTTAATTTGATTGACGTGCTGACATTTGTTTCGGACAGCTGTTCTCAGTCAGATACCGACAAGAATCTTAAATAAATCCATTAGAACCTACATTCTTTGAATTCCTTTTAAAACCCACTGACCCAATTAGAAAAAACTTGAACAATTTTTTAAAAACACATTCTCTTGTTTATTCATAAGAATGATTGCACTTGCATTCAGGCAATTTGCTTTAACCATGACCAAATTCCAAACCATGTACCTATGCAGTTACGGCTAGGTACCCTGCAATTAGGCAGGTCGGCAATCACAAATCGACGTTCGTAAACAAATGCCGTGCTAGCTGTGACCTTAAGTGGCGTGGTGATGGTATGTCACATGTGAAAGTGACCCATCCCAATGTAGCTGCCAGTTGGATGGAGCTGCACGAGAAAACGAGAACGTTAAACCCTGTTTGTTTCTCTCTGCACATAATTGACCAAAAATGAAAAGTGAAACCTATTTGGCAATACCTTATTTAACATAACCAGTTTGACGGTTATCCAGCAATTATTATCAACAAACCTAACTCATGCCTATCAGTTTGCACTCTGAAGGTACCTATCTAAATAGCTATCTTGTTTGCTAGTCTGGCTGGTTTTTGCTGTCACATTGTCGTTTCGTATTTGGGACATTTAATTTGCTTAACACGTTTCCTTCCTACTGCCGCTTCGTTTGCCAGTCTGTTATGCCATGAATCTTGCCTTTAACCAATGATTATGTCATCTTTTTTTGACTTGAATTAATTTGTTACATAAAATAAAAAACCAATTCAATTACATAACAGAGAACTGTGCTCCCCAAAATTAGAAATTTTTGCAGGTACAAAATTAAGCACTTAGGTGCATAGCGATGTAATTTGGGACCTAGGCCAATTATTTTGCAACATGAAAGTGCCTCAAGTCCAGTTATTTTATTACTTCCTCATAAGACATGGAATTCACCATCTCTATTTTGAATCCAGACGGACATATTTAATAAGCGACCCAGCAAACGTAATGCAGTGTTGTGATGTTTGTGGTTTTTTTAATTACAGGTATTGCTGGCTTGTTCACCGTCTTCTCAAGCTTTGTGTTCAGCTCGAGCGTCATCAACTTCCTCCGCAGCGACATTGCAGACCTCAAGTGAGCAGAATTGTTTGGAATCGCTTCTTGTGATGTGTTACTCGCAGTTTACACTTTAAAGACAGAGTTGAATCAAATTAACTTTGATGAAATAGATGAAACTATAGACAGCTGATGGGATTGCATTTTTTCCCTCAGCAATAAGTCCAGTTCATTGTGCTGTAAATAAGCTGTAGTTAAACTAAATTGATTGAATGTTTTTTGCATAATTTATGGCTTGTATACTCCCAAGATTGTCATCAAGAAAGAAGTGCTTTCACGAGGATGAGGAATATTGCTGCACTTGACATTCTATTCTTTCAGCCTTGAGGCAGACATCACTTGAATATATTTCATATGAAGTCTTTGTTATTCTAGCTCTAAGTGTCTACCAAACTTGCATGTTTGTAGGCAATGCTTTGCAAGCCCACTCCTTAAATCTGGAAACCTTGTACTGAATTGCAAGACTTCTTTGTCCCAAAACTTGTTTTGTTGCCCGTGAACCATTGGCACTGGATATTTTGTTCTTCAGATATTTTTGAACAGGAATAACTGCAGCTGATTGTACCAAATAATGTAATTATAAATTACTTGAAACCCTCATAAAAAAATAATTGTAGCAGCCCTTAATGAATCGTTGCACCCTACTCTTGAGGAATGGAGTAGAGCAGCCGCAACTAGTTTAGAGAATTGTTAAATGCAGTAAAGTAAAACCATTCTACCACTTTCACAGAAGCTTTTTGTAGTTTCCTCAACCAGTTTCTAGGCTTGTCATTTGTGCAAGACATATTCCCTTTCAATAAATTACATGCGTAGATCATTTCAATAGCATTAGCAAAGCATTATAGCGTGGCATTTACATAGCATTATGTTATACTCTACAAAATAAAGATTTTAAAAAGGTACATCACAAGAAAAAATATTTTGCTTTCTGGACAAAAAAAAATGTAGGTCAGTAGTTAGGAATTTCCCCACCAATTTTCTAAGGTCTCGGCATTTGAAAAACCGGCAGGCCAAGTCTTGTGTTTCATCAGCTCCCTCACTTCTATTGCTTTCATCCTCCTACCTTCCATTCTCTCCTCTACTCTCTGTCTTTCCACGATCTATCTGCCTCTGCTTCAGTCCATCTGTCACGCCTCTCCAATGTGTATATCTCTATTTTCTTAATCCGTAACATCCGTTGCAAGGTTAAATTCAAGCTCACGTTTAACCGGCTGGTTGTTCCGCTCGTTCCCTAGAGACGCGTTGTTCTTCTTCCTGCTGCTGATCGACCTGTCAAAGGCGACGCAGCTAGCGCAGTTTGCGCTGAGTTCACGCAACACGGAGGAGGTGAAGCACAACATTGCGCGGGGAATGGCAACGCTGGGACCCACCATCACCCTGGACACCATAGTCGAAACTCTCGTCATCGGCGTAGGAACACTCTCAGGTTAGGCTCCGTTGCAGGCATTCCTACAGTACCTACCCAGGTAACAAGAATTATTAGGCAGTTTTGCGTTTTTGGTCATAAATAATGGATAGCTAATCAAATTTCTTGACGAAACGGACAAGGAAAATATTTTTGCTGCAGGATGGTGAAGCGAAACTTGCACAAAATTCTCCGTAAAATGATTCAGTAGAAACTTGTGGCATGAACTTTAATAACTTGAGAAACGGACTTGTGGCAAAGATAACTCTTGCTCTAGGAACTCAAAGAATGAGTCAGTTACTAAAATATTTCTAAATTATTTTAAATTATGTTTTGAAACCTGATCCCCGATCGTACCAATAGGAAGCGAAACTTGACGTTCAATCCCGGGCAATAGGCTAAAGTAATAAAATGACTTTATAGTCGCCTATGAACAAAAACTAGGATTTTGAGCAACTAAATAAATTAAAATTTAAACTGAGATAGAACGCTTGAAATACATTGCAGGGAAAAAGGGAAAAAAGTGCATGTGTTTACGTTGCAAGCCATACACAAAACACAATAAAGGATGGACCTTACATGAGACAACCCTCTACGGCGTATTTATCGTTGCTTGTTCCTTGCTAAGGCGTTCGTCGGCTGGAGCTGCTCTGCTACTTTGGCTGCATGTCCGTGATGGTCAACTACGTGGTCTTCATGACCTTCTACCCGGCCTGCCTGTCGCTAATCCTCGAGTTGTCCCGCGCGACCAAGGAGGGTGGGCGGCCCGCGTGGTACGACAAGGCACACCTCATCTCCACGCTCAACGAACCCGACCAGAAGACCAACCCGGTTGTGCAGAGGGTCAAAGTCATCATGTCCGCAGGCCTCATGCTGGTGCATGCTCACAGGTATGCTGGAGTGCACGTTGTCAGTGAATACTTTACCACGTTCTAAAAGAGCAATACAAGAAGGGTATCGGAAAGGTACCTTTTTCGAAAAGGTCGGGTTTGGTGCAACGATAGCCAAGGGACCACCTATAGGTACTTTTAATATGAAAAAATACAAGTAAACTTGCGCCAAAATTTGAATGAGACTGTGATTTCCTTTGAGAACCTTTCCAGTTAATATTTGGTTCCAAACAGTTCCTATACATTTCTTAGGAGGGTAAGTTTCTGTTAGCAGTTTGGTGTCTCTGGAAAAAGTACTTTCGAAAGCCATCTATTGCTACGACATGGTTTTAAGGTGAAAACAAGGTTTAAGTTAGCAAAGGACAATGCAGTAAAAATGGTTGTGGATGAAGAGCGTGCCAAAAGGCTTGGAATACATAATAGTTTCAGAGCAAAGAGAAGGGAGTGCAACTTTACAGAAAATAAAGAATGGATAAATTCTAGATTTAACTTTTAAATGTTTTGGCAATGTGAGATCAGAAAGTGATAGATGGGGAAGTGATGAGAGAGATGAAAATTCATATTTAATTTAATACGGATGCAGAGTGTCAAAAGGCTAGTAAACGTTTTGGATTGGCTAACAAAAGGAGAGAGAAATTGCCATAAAAAGAAGCGTAAAGTGTAAGGGTAAAGAACGTCGCCCATCCATCTTTTCTTTTTGTAAGCCTATTTAAAATAAATAACTTATGGATGGCTTATTTAGAATAATAAACACAATAAATATAATAAACAGAATGAACACATCCATCGAAGGTATCCATCCCTACAAGTAATTGAATGGTAATAAGTTTGACTAGCCAGGGGCCCGATTTTCAAGCAATTATGCATGGTTATTAAAAAAACTGTTAATAACTGGATTAAACTGCTGAAAACTACTAACAAATAAACTGCCATGGTTAGTTCATGCATGTGTTACACAATTTTATAAGTAAAAAAGATGCTTACTGCATGGCATAAACATTTAGTTGGATCCCAAAAATTGGGCCCTACACTGCTATGTTCTTGACATTTATTCTTGCTGTTACCTATTTATTATTTACATTTTTTCTCATTTCACCTCGAAACCTAAAATTAAATTCGTAGAGAACCAGAAACGTAGGCGCTAGCAATGTCAGAAGGACCCGTCAAACACAAAACATACTTCGACATCCGGTTGGCAACCAAATCCTTGGCCTTTCTTTCTCTGCGCTTGAAAGCCACAGGTCACGAGATGTTATCTCGCATCCACTTTTAGTCGGTCCATTGTCGCGCGGGGCTATTTCCAGCGAGCTTGATCCTGCGGGTCAGGGATTGGGGGCTAGGACCCGCACGTTAGGACCCGCACGCTAGGACGGAAGTATGTCACTAGTTGCTGGGACTCTAAACACATCGGACGTGTCTGCCTGGATTGTGCCTCAATCATAGGTGACGGCAAACATACTTTGGCTTAGAGTCGGAACTAGGCCAGGTTTCTTTAATCAGCAGGATGCCTGTGTAAAATATTGCCTATTTTAAAGATTTATGATCGGAAACTAGGTATTGATAATCTGTCGTAAATCAGAGCACTTAGATTCCGATTGGTAACTATAAAAAACATCAAGCATCAAGAACCTCAGTTTTTGTTGGAGTGTGTTTTGCTTTTGAAGTTTTCATTTAGGCCCGGATTCACAAAGCAGGGTTGTCACGTAATTACGGGGTAAAGCTAAAACATCCTGGAACTCCCATGTAAATGTTTTACACAGCTTTTTCACCCCAAGGATTAAGTGATCAATCCTTTTGTGAATCCGTACTCCTGTGTGGAAAAGGCATTGTGTCCTTTTTCAGACAGGACAATTTCTTCACACTTCTTCGTCAACAGCATTTGAACCCTTTGTCAAATGCCAAAAATTAATTTCATTTCGGACAGTTTTGTTGTTTTCAGCGAAACGTTCTAACCTTGATGTGTCGATTTCAGCCGCTGGACGTTTACGAGTGGGGGAGACGATGATATCACGTCGCCGCTAGTTGTGGACCACACTATGAGCCCGAACGCAACAGACGACAAGCCGATTCATGGGTTCATCATGAGGCAAGCAACATCGTACTTACCTAGACTCGAGTGTATTCACAGTTTTCACGACAACCACTGCCGTCTTGATAAATGCAGAAATGCCGTCATATTTGTGACAGCTATTGTCAAATATACGAATTACCAAACCTTTTTTGACAGAAATGTCAACTACCTAAATTTATTATTATTGCCATGCAAAAAATTACTTAGAATCGAATTAGAACGTCACAAGACGAACTTGAGTGTCACAAATATGGGGGCATATTCTGTACGTATTAGACGGCCCTTGATCCTACCTTCGTGCAATCTATGAATTTTGAAATTTGAACAAATCCAACTGGTTTCGTAATGGACATATTTTGACTGAATCGCTTCGAGCCTTCCGTTTCCACCGGTTGTATGGGCGTCCGGAAAGAGATCCAAGCCTCTGGTCGCTGGATATCACCAAAAATAAAATAAAAACACACAAAAAAGGTGATTTTGTTTTGCTGATTTGTTTAGCAAATTTGAGTAATTCTAGTGTGGCAATGAACGTTTCTCGTTACATGTAAAGGTGGGTTATCCTAGCATTGTGTAATTCCATGGATGACAGTCAGCGATCCTGCATTCTATGTTCTGCTCCCACATCTTGCTTTCCCATTCCTGGCTGTCCTAAGCGCCAGAGTGTGCCATCTAACCCCCGTGGCAAATATCCTGTGGATGCCCATGACTGGATGGTCACTTCGGCTGAACCAAAACAATCGCGGCTAGTTTGCAGTTTGTAAAGTTCAATTATAATCACCTAAAATATGTTTTATTATAGAACAATATCGTATGGAACAGGTGGTTTAGTCAGTAAATTTTTGTATAAAATCGTACATTTTAGCACGGAGAAACCCAGCAATGAAAGGTTAAAACTTCACCCTGCGCTAAGAGCTATTCGTCGGATCAAATTGCCATCACCATGGCAATAGCCAATCACAAGCAGGGAGTTAATCAAGAAAAGTATAAATCTGGCCCTAAGATGAATAAATGTTGATGAGTGAGATGCGCTGGTCTGACGCTGCGGTTATGCTGGCTTGCAGATGGCTGACGGTGAGTGCCGACCAGATCGTGATCCTGATCCTGCTGCTGGCGCTGACGGTGAAGTTCGTGTTCTTCGAGGACAAGGAGGAACGCATGGCAGACCCGGGTCAGGCCGAGGCGGACGAGCTCAACTCCAGTCTGCGTCGACGCTTCGCCCCGCAGCCATACGCTGACAAGGGGTGCGACGGGTGAGTTGGCGGCCCAATTAGATCACGGACTTGCGTTTTCTGCACTCCTTTCTGAATTCCTTCCTCGATCCAAGTTTCATTCATTGATAACTACCGGGAAAGAAAAAATGTGATTGAAAATTCGGGTTTAGGGCAGTACTACCACCTCGGAACAACTAGCAGTCACAACCAATTAGAAGCATTTTTTTCCTAGTTTTGAGGACAAAATTGTCCAGGAGTAGTTAATTTATGGTAAGACTGGCCCTAGGTTTAATATCTATAAATCTCTGGTGCTAAGTTAAGAGTGGTACAATTACGAGTTTTACCCTGACTCGGTATTTTCTATTACAATGGGCTCCAACTAGTTTTTGGCTAACAGCAATACACCAAATGTACCACTTTCGAGTTCCTACGTAGGGTAGATTGAGAAACAAACAAACAAAGCTAATTGTGATTGAGATTGTGAAGGAAAATGAAGAAGTGCCTTTTTGTCTCCTGATTAAATAGTATCACATTTTTAAAACAAATAAAGTTGCTGACAAATAAGTTAATTATTAAAATGTTAAATAAAGTGATTAATCCAGAGTATCACTCTAAAACTGTCAGTGTAATTATTTCTAAAAACCTGGTTTACAACTTAGAGCATTAGAAGATAGACTCGAGGCAAAAAAATATATGTGAGTGCGGAAGTTTTCAGAGCCGCTGAGAGACGATGTTGTATTAGCGGGAACCTTCTCATTTTAATTGCTTTTCCGTTCTAAAAAGGGCCTAGAAAAATACGAGTCCCAACGTTTCAGCTGCGCCTACGCTGCCGCAACGACCCCCTTTTTAGGGCCGAAAAGTTATCCCCGAGAAAGCTTTCCCGTTAATACAACACCGAAAAAACGTTTAATTCAACGCTCTCTTTCTCCGGTCAGCTGGGTCGAGGTGGGCGATGCCGACGAAGCCGCCATCCAATGGGAGCACAAGGAAGTGCAGACGGAGTGCGAAGAGCCCGCCCCTAAGCCGGCGCCGGCCAATGAGGCGACAGCCGAGCGTCCGCCGCGGCCCACGGAGGAATGCCTGGCCATCTACAAGTCTGAAGCCGGCGCTGCAGCCCTCACCGACACAGAGGTGGTGCGCCTGGTGGACGCCCGACACATCGCAACCTACCAGATAGAGAAGGCGGTGGGAGACTTAGAAAGGGGCGTCGGCATCCGCAGGCAGATTGTCGGGGCGCTCGGCCATTTCACGCAGGCGCTGCCAGACCTGCCGTATCGAAACTACGACTACTCCAAGGTAGGAAGGAAGGAGCGATGGGTCGGTCATACGGTTTCAGCACCAAGCTATCAGCGGGGTAAAGAAGTATCTAGATGCATCTCTGTCTACTGTCAATTAAAAAACATATTCACTCGATTGTTCTCGGCTTTCTTCGGGTCTAACTGTACTTGTTTAGGTTACTAAACGAAGAGAATTAATACGTAGGCTCATGTGATGTTTGTAAAATACGTGTTTATTTAAAGGACACCAAGGCTGGCAATGGATTACCAGTGATGCAAATGGTGCTGTTATTTAAAATTTTTAACTTCTATATACTGTCTATTGTCGATTCGATAAGGGAAACAAAATAACCAAAGATTTTTAGACAAGTAACGCGATGGGCACGGTGTTTAATCAAAATCATGTGACAGCCTGTTGTAAAATGAAATGTTAATGTAGTTCATAGACAAAAACTTCATAAACGTCTTTAGCACGAAGATCTCTAGCCTCATTTCTTGTGTTCCCAACGGCAATACCTTTGTATCCAAGAGCAACATTAATTTTTCTTAAATTTTCAAGAGAGGTTTGGTTCGAGTTTGAAGTTTTCCGAACCTTTAGAGATCCCGCTCGAGTTAAGTTCGGCTTTAAAAAATAATGTTCGCTCACCCCTAGTTATCTCCGGTGTTGAAAATGTCAGAACCGAGCCTGAAGTGTTGCCCGTTTCCAGGTACTGGGGGCGTGCTGCGAGAATGTGATTGGCTACATGCCGGTGCCGGTGGGCATCGCTGGGCCGCTCACCCTCGACGGCAAGCCCATCTACGTTCCCATGGCAACCACCGAGGGCTGCCTCGTCGCCAGCACCAACCGCGGTTGCCGAGCGCTCACCAACTGCGGGGTCAACAGCCGAGTGGTGAGTCACGTTTACACTTGTGTTTACGATACACGTATCCCACGTAATTGGGAGTTATTCAAGTTGGTTAGAGTGTAATGCAGTACAGCATTGCTTGTTCTGGTGCAATCTTTGAAACATGTCAAAGCCACTTAGATC